>CM019065.1:102641168-102766400 GCA_009667805.1 Leptobrachium leishanense
AAAAATGATTACAGCCACCTGAGTTACTGTTAACACATTACTAATTTTTTTTTCCTGCAAAAAGAAGCTCAAATAGAAGGAATTGCTTCCATGTTGCATTTGAAGAAGAAGAAAAAAGTAGTAAAGTTCCTGGATTTGACCCTAAATGGGCTATTTTATTCTATTAGTTGCTGGTTTTGTAGATTTAAATATTTTAGCAGTCTAAGAGGTTACTGCAGTGATGCCACAAGCATTTTGCCTGGCATTTTAGTCCCTCTATACAAAGTCATAAAACATTGAATATGCGCCACTCCTGAGTCATATTTTCTCACGCCAAGTGTGCCACAGTACCTATTTCATTTATATTTGGATTTATGCTACATACTAATGAATTCATCTGTCATGAACAGTGTGCACTTATTAACATAATATAATTATATATTATATAACATCACTGCTCTATAACCGCGGAGACACAGGTTCGAATCCCGGCAAGAGCACCTCTCCAGTAAGTGTCCATGGGCGAGACACCTAACGGTACACACTCGCCACCTAGGACATACTTGAAAACGAGAGAAACCTCAATGTATCCTTCCTGGAAAATACTTAAAAGAAAAAATTAAAAAAATTGTACATGCATTTCCAAGTAAGTCTCATTCGTCATGATATATGCGATGCTGAAATCAGAGCTGATTTGGCTACATCTTCTCACTCCCTGACTTTCGTCTGTCTGAATCCTTTGCATTTTACTGTCTCAGTATTTTGTATAGACATATTTTCAGGTGCGACCTACTGCTTTATTCTTGTACAATCTTTAATGCTCCAAAGCTTGGACAAACTCGCCTCTCAACTTAAACTCTGCTGTGTGGCTTATTGTTGTATGCCAAACAATGGACACCCAAATGTTCTTCATAACATTCAATTCAGTCTCCAAAATTACTAGTAAATAGGACCAATCCCAAAATCCAACCACAAGGATGGCTCCCAGAAGTTGACGATGAAGAAAGTGTACATTCTTAGTTTGTGAAGCGAGAAGATGGAAACGATGCAAACCGATTGACAAAAATCCTTTTTCTGTACGCAGGTGCTTCAATATGACATTATTACTGCATAAAGTAGAACTGCCTTTCACCAAAAACCGCCAATGAACAAGCACACACTATAATGAATAAGGTGAGCTTCATGGGAATGGGATAACGCTGTAAAAAGTTATGACGTGTCATCATCCAATACATTGAGCTTAAAAAAAAGAAGAAACAGAAAAGAACAAAAAATATATAATGTCTCTCCCCGTTATTTTATTTTACCTCCATTGAACCGGTTTTCCTGGAACGAGTAAGTGGTGATTTACGATGGATGCTGAGTGGCTCTGGAAGGGGCGACATCAGAAGAGATCTGTCTACCTCATCTATGCCTTTCACCTTTGACAAGTCTTCCAAACTCCCTTGATCAGTCTTCTTGTCTTCATTCTAAGGGAAATAACAAAAAAACAGTGCTTTAAAAGAGATTGATTTACTCAAAAGAGGAGCCTGAGATTTATTGCATTTTAAAATGAGGGCACAAACCACTCAGTGTAAGTTATAGGACTATGTTTTAACAGGCAAAAGACAGTAGGGCGTTTCTTAGTAGAGCAATTCCCTTTTCATTTATTTTCCTACCAATTACATCTTCATTCTCGCCTTGTATTCAGAGAATGACACATAAAAATGTCCTGCCTTATAGGAATATATACCCAGTGTTCCAGGTACGTAGTCGATCAGAATGACTATTTAGTACAAAATGCATCTGTAACAAAGTTGGTAACATTATACCCTAATAATAAAGTTTATTATTGCAGAGGCCATTTGCACGTCACAGCAATTCAAAGAATTACATCAAAGAGCTCATGTGCTACATTCCCCATATGCAGCACAGAACTCTGGGTAAGACATGCAAATGACGTCTGTAATTTCCCATTTTTTGCATCCTGGGTCTGCTTTCACACTGAACTCTCCAATCAATGCCATGCCATACTAGATTGCTTTTTTTTTTTATTTTTTAGCAGAGATCAAGTTGACCCTAATAATAATAATAGATATCAGCATAAATGTTACAATGCATTTTTATGTGATATTAAAACATATTTGTTGCCAACCATCTACTTGTGTTCAGAAAGCATAGGATACTAGCAGAGGTATACTGTGAGAGTGGTTGCCTGTAAGACCAGGTTTATATCTTTTTTTTGTGACAGGTATATAACGATACCATATAAAGAACTAGTTTTCCAGAGGCTATCCCATGAGTTTACTTCATTAAGTAATACATGCATCTCAAATCATAAATCTGCCTCACCTCTGCTGATGCTGGACGAAATCCAAACCCCATGGGGGCCTTTTCGTCTTCCTCAGAACCCTTAACGCCAGGACTGAAATGAAGTTCAACGTGAAAACGCTCCTCTGAGGAGGGATCCTGCAGAAATACAAAAGTAGGCTATCCATCCAGATACCAGCTCTAACATTTATCTTCTTTGTAATTCCAAATTTGAAGAAAGCATAGAGATGGCAGTTTGTAACAACCTCTTGTGTATCGAATTTAAACTGTCCTGGTGTCTATGACTTGAATGTCAGTCTAGAAGAATAACATTCCTTCAAAGTCAAATGTTATGCTGTGTGAAAGGTAATTCCAAAGAATGAAAGTACATTATCGTCTCACCTTGTTATTGTCCTCGTAGAGCATTATCACGATTTGTGTCATGTAGTTTAGCTCGGAGACAGCACTTAAATAATCCATGGCTCTCTTCCACTGCTGGTCGTTTGACTCCTGTAAAAGATACCAAATATAAATTCCAATATAAAAAAGACTCTCTTTAACAGGGTAATTGGTGCCCGATTACTTATCTATTGACGTTCACTGAAAATGGTTATTGGACTGATATGAAACTTAATGGTGTATGGACAGAAAATAATAAATGAGCAGATAGCAACCACCCAACAGGCCAGGTTTGCCAGTTATTCAGGCTGCATTTCCCCAAGGTATTCCTTAAAATCTGGCCTGTTAGGGGGACTTGAGGACAGGTTGAGAAACACCGCCCTAGAATATTAGAATATATATTAATAAAATAATAGTGTCCTGTAGTGTACATTTTAACTGAATACCAATAAAGTTATATAGTTTTTGTAATGGTTGGTGGGGTGGTCTGACCCCAGTAATGCAGGGGTTCACAGATATACAGACAGAAGGGACCAGGATTCTTAGGGAGACACTAGGAATGTACCTTGGGATGGCAGACAGGACACAAGGGGGGCTCCAGGCAAGGTACAAGTGGGTGTTCCAAAAGAATGGCCAGGACTGTCCGTTGGTCAGAGGCTGGCAGAAGGCGGTAAATCGATGGCCAAGCAAGGGTTCTGGTACACAGGAGGTCAACAGGTAGATCAGGGAGTTTCAGTAAGCACATCTGGTAGTAACACAGCTTAGCACCTTAATGCTGAAGCATTGCTGGGTGGGAGGAGCACCCCTTTATTCCAGCAGGAAGGTGTATTATATGTTTGTGCTTAAACTGTTTGTGTACCGAATGGGGCAGCACTTTACATGTGCTGCCTGAGCATCGAGGGTAAGCACGGTGCAGCCAGCAGCGTAGGCATTATAGTTTTAATGTATCAGCATGTTCTGGTCAACCTCATTAAGGCGATCCAAACCTTTCGTCCCCATATCCTGTGTTTAGGATTTGGAGTTTGTGTTTGTTTGTAGAAATACTTATTTGTTTTATTGTGAAAGAACATGGGATCAATTCCCAAAACTGCTTTATTTGGTATTTTACCAGAGCTAGCTCGAAACACCAACAAAACCGACTCAAATAATCTTGACTGTTGCTAAAATATATATTTTTTTGTAACTTTGGCACCTTCATGACACACCACCACATTATTTCAAGAAACTAATTTAATTGCTGTTCCGTATAGATTGGATTGAGGTCTCACTAAAGGAGGATGAGCCATGCGAATACAATCATCAGAGCTGGACAATAAATCCATTTTCTTCAAATAGTTTACAGATATACAATAAAATAATACAAAGACGTGGTGGAAAACTATATTTGTGTGTAAAGTTACAGGCATTACTATGAATGCACAGCATTTTGAGAAACTGCAGGAGCTACAGCCAGACCAGGGAATTACTCCATCCATCAGAAGCTACACATTTGTGTCTGTGGAGACTGTATGTTGCTCCTTCAGTGTTGCAGATGGCCTGATAGTAGCCTCCCTAATAAGTCTTCTCCTTGTTTTCTGACTCGATGCGTTTCGCCGTATAACAGTGATAAAGCCGTTATACGGCCAAACGCGTCGAGTCATAGCAGCACTATTTTTTACAGTTGTCATGTTTTTTGATTGAGCATTGGCTTCTAAGACTACACCCCTGCTTTGTAAGGGAGAGTTGATTAACTTTATTGGGTATTGTAAACCGCACGAACTGCTGAGGTAAATAGGTAGATGGTCACGATTGTGTTTCAGGCTCCGTTGACTGCAATTGCAGTGTGTGTCTGCCGTTGGTACACAATATGTGGAGTTGCCAGTCGGTGAATTGAGCAACGGTCTCTCTCTTTTAATGCTGCCTATCCTGTTATTATCTAGGACCTTACTAAGTATATTAAAGTATTGTAAGGAGCACGTACTGCTTAGATTAATAAAGGGTTACAGTTGCATAGGGTGCGTTGACTGCAATTGCAGTGGGTGTTTTGCCGTCGGTACACAGTTGTACCAGGGTGGCCAGATAAGTAAACTTAGTGATGGTCTCCTTTTTCCTCTAGTGTTGCTTACCTTGTTACTACCTTGGATGCAACACCGCTCTCAGGAGTCATATCAATTACCAATTGCTCACGGTGATCCAGTCACTACTTTATATGTGGTTTCTATTTCCTTGTTTTTGTGGTTTAATAAAATTATTCTTATTTTATGTTTAGGATCTGTATAATTTTTGTTGATATACATGGATGAATTCCCAGGGAGATTCAGATTTAAGTCTCTTATCATAAATGGATTAACCCACTGTAGTGCACCAAGCAATATAAAAGGTGAACTATTTAGAGCATTAACATCAATATATAAATACAGATGAAATCAACAGCAGAAAAAACAATCAACACATATACCAGATGAAGCTCCTATATAAAGTGGACAACTCTGTGTACCAAGAAGAGTCTATGATAGGAGAATTATAACTATATAAATCCTAATGGACCTCCTGCATGACCCTAAAGCTGGTTAAATTTCTGCTCTCTCCCTAAGGGCTATTATTATTATTATTCTTTATTTATAAAGCGCCAGCATATTCCGCAGCGCTGTACAATAGGCACAGTATAGACAGGGTTACAATACATTGAACAACATTTGACAAACAGTACAGGAGGAGATGAGGGCCCTATTCCCGTAAGAACTCACAATCTGGGAGGGTTGGGGTTGGAAACAGGAGGAGAGGACTGTAAGGTGAGAGTGATTGATGGTTGCGTCAGTGAGTTGGGTGGTAGGCTTCCCTAAATAGGAATGTTTTAAGGGAGCGTTTGAAGGAAGAGAAGTTAGGGGAAAGTCTGACAGTACGAGGGAGAGCGTTCCAGAGAGTGGGGGCTGCGCGTGAGAAATCCTGCAGTCTATCATGGGAAGAGGTGATGCGGGGAGAAGCTAGGCGCAGGTCACTGTTTGACCTTAGGGAGCGGGCTGGGGTTTATTTGGTGATTAGTGAGGACAGGTAGTGGGGAGCTGAGTTAGTGAGGGTTTTGTAGGTAAGGATAAGGATTTTGAACTTAATTCTGCAGTGGATGGGGAGCCAGTGAAGGGACTCGCAGAGGGGAGCGGCAGAGACAGAGCGGCGGGTGAGGTGAATTAGCCTGGCGGAGGAGTTCAGGATGTAGGGGGGAGAGGCGGGACAGAGGGAGGCCAGATAAGAGATTATTGCAATAGTCGAGTCGGGAGATTACCAGGGCGTGTATGAGTTGTTTTGTGATGACAGCGGTAAGAAATGGCCGAATTCTGGAAATATTACGCAGTTGGTATCGGCAGGAGGAGGAAAGAGACTTGATGTGGGGGATGTAGGAAAGAGCAGAGTCAAGTGTAACTCCAAGACAGCGAACTTGGTTTGATGGGGAGATGGTGATACCCTCCACCGTGATAGAGAAGTCAGGAGGTGGGGAGGCATTGGAGGGAGGAATAAGTAGGAGTTCAGTCTTTGACATGTTGATCTTTAGGTGGTGGGAGGCCATCCAGGAGGAGATGCCAGATAAACAGTCACTGACTTTTGCAAGGACAGGGGGAGAGAGATCAGGGGTAGAGAGGTAGATCTGAGTGTCATCAGCGTAGAGGTGGTAATTAAAGCCAAAGCTGTTGATGATTTTGCCCAGGGAGGAGGTGTAGATGGAAAAGAGCAGAGGACCAAGGACAGAGCCTTGGGGTACACCAACAGATAGAGGCAATGAAGAGGAGGAGTTACCAGCAAAGGACACACAGAAGGACCTGTTGGATAAATAGGAGTCAGCCCAAGCAAGTGCAGTGTCACCGAGACCCAGAGAGTTGAGGGTCTGTAGAAGGAGGGGGTGGTCAACAGTGTCAAAAGCAGCCGAGAGGTCAATCAGGATGAGAATAGAATAGTGGCTGTGTTTTTTTAGCAGTTAGGAGGTCGTTGGTGACTTTGGTGAGGGCAGTTTCAGTTGAGTGTAGGGGACGGAAGCCAGATTGCAGGGGGTCAAGTAGGGAATTGGAGGACAGGAAGAGGGAGAGGCGGTTGAAGACTAGTTTTTCTAAGAGCTTAGAGGTAAAGGGAAGCAGGGATACAGGATGGTAGTTGGATGGAGAGTTGGGAACGAGGGATGGTTTCTTTAGTAAAGGGGTAACTAGCGCGTGTTTGAAGGCGGATGGAAAGGAGTCAGTGGAGAGAGATAGGTTGAAGATGTGTGTGAGAGCAGGGGTGAGGGAGGAGGAGAGGGGAGGAATTAGATGTGAAGGAATGGGGTCGAGCGGGCACGTGGTGAGATGTGAGGAGGACAATAAGGAATTGACTTCCTCTTCAGTGGCTGGGAGGAAGCGGCAGAGGGTGGCAGAGGGGACCTGTGGGAGTGGAGGTGGCAGATAACTATCTTGTGTTGGGATGTTGCTTCTGATAGTTAAAGTTTTACTGAGGAAGTAGTCTGCCAGGTCTTGAGCGCTGAAGGCAGCTGTGGGGGGAGGTGCAGGTGGGTAAAGGAGGGTGTTGAAGGTGGACCATAGCCGTTTAGGGTTGGAGAACAGCGTAGATATAAGAGATGAGAAGAAGGATTGTTTGGCCAAGTGGAGGGCAGAGGTGTATGACCGGAGAATAAACTTGAAGTGAACAAAATCAGCTTCAGAGCGGGATTTCCTCCAGGCACGCTCTGCAGTGCGGGAGCATCTTTGCAGGTAGCGAGTCTGGAGGGTGTGCCAGGGCTGAAGCTGGCGGCGTGGGGCCTTACAGAGTCGAAGAGGAGCAAGAGTGTCTAGAGCAGAGATAAGAGTAGTGTTGTAGTGATTAGTGGCAGCATCAGGGCAGGTGAAGGATGAGGTATGAGGGAGGTGGTGAAGTAGGTTGGAGAATTGATGGGGGTCCACAGCATGTAGATTTCTGCGAGTGTGTGTGCGGGGTGGGGGAGCAGGGTGTTTAGGAAGTCCAGATAGGTTGAAAGAGAGAAGGTGGTGGTCAGAGATGGGGAAAGGGCGACAGTTGAACTCAGAAATGGAGCAGAGGTTGGAAAAGACAAGGTCAATAGCGTGACCATCGCGGTGGGTAGGGAGGAGGGAGGATTGTGTGAGTCCAAGGGAGGACGTGAGTGAAAGAAGTTTGGAGACAGCAGGGGCGGAAGGATCATCAATGGGAATGTTGAAGTCCCCGAGAACTAGGCATGGAAGATTAGAAGACAGGAAGTGAGAAAGCCAGGTAGCAAAGTGGTCAAAGAACTGGGAGGTTGGTCCCGGTGGGCGGTAGATGACTGCCACCCTGAGGGCCAGAGGAGAGAACAGGCGGATGCAATGTGTCTCGAAGGAGGAGAAGGAGAGGGATGGGGGTGGAGGGAGATGCTGGTAGGTGCAGGTGGGAGAGAGCAGGATTCTGACCCCGCCACCATTTCTCTCACCCGGTCTGGGCGTATGGCTCAAGTGTAGACCGCCATGTGAGAGAGCAGCAACGGAGGCCGTGTCAGAGGGAGTTAGCCAGGTTTCAGTTAAAGCTAGGAGGTTGAAGGAGTTTGAAAGGAAGAGGTCATGGATGGCTGTGAGTTTGTTGCACACAGAGCGAGCGTTCCAGAGGGCACAGGAGAAAGAGGACAGGCGCTGAGGGATTATGGGAATGAGGTTGCTGGGCTTGCAGGGAGGTGATTTATGTGCGATGGAGATAGGATGAGAGGGAAGTATGATCCCTGGATCCCAAACAATTGGGTGCACAAATATGTATAGGGCAGGACATCAGAAGGTACAAATTCCATATATCCCCCAAATCTGGGAACACAAACCGTTAAAATTAAATCAGCATTTTAAGGTGCGCTCCACGCAGAATGAGACAGATTAACTGTGTTCACAGTTAGAGTCCCTTTTAGGAAGATTCTTCAGATTTATCCATTCAGGGTGTTGCCGTTTCCTTTTTATTTAAGCTGTTCCTATTAATTAGCGGTTTCACATGTGGTATGTGGCTTTTTAGATACACTGTATATTTTACGCTGCACAAGGCATTTCGGTAGATAAACAAATTTAACAAAATGGATTACAATAGAATTCAAAGATAACAAAATTTTGTTAAACTTTGCTGGATTCATTAGGATGGCTAACATTCCCATTAGCCAGAATATTTGAGAAATATACAAGTTGTTTTCTTATTCACACTTACATCCAGGAGGCGTCCATATCGGAAAATGCTCAACAAGGAGTGTACATGGCTCTCACTTGTAAAGTAAAGTCTCGTCCTGACATGACGCCCGGGAGAGAGAACACCTCTTGAATAACTATTAAAGAATTCAACAAAGATAAAAAGAAAGTAAAAGATTACAACACAAACAGTAATTCACAGTAAAAGTGAAGCAAAACGTGCACAGAGAAACATTTGACACAGATTTATATGATCCAGCTTACATATTTAAAGTGACATTATCGTGCCCATTTCACAGGAAATCACTCCTATAACATATAGGTTAGCATTTTTCCTGACACATGTAGGAAAAAGGGAAGGTATTCCCAGTCAAAGGTTTTCCCTCTCCCTCAAGGCTCTGCAGTATGCCACAGTGGAAACAATACACTGAGCAGAGAGCTATCCTGTAGCGATCTGTGTGCCTGATTGACAGTGGACGCACTGATATCATCACTGTGTGCCCACAGAGGACAAAAGATGATGGTGCCCAGTGCTGGATTGAGGCAAGTATAAGCTTCTGTATCACACTGCTCCAGTGCTATCACACAAGTGCACCTGGGTTTTAAGTGATGGTGAGGCTGGTTACAGCCATGGAGCTTTGCAAATTACTGTATTTATAAAATAATGTGTCCAGAGCAAATTTCTTGAACCACTGATTAAAACTGCCAAACAGTGATGGTTTTAAAGACATTTTAAACTCGTGTGAAAGAGTAACAAGAGCAGCATAGATACAAAGTGTAGTTAATGGTCACTGCAGGACACAGAGCAATTCGATAGGGTGTATAACTATGGAAAATGTATTAATTACAAAACTAAGCTTCGAAAATTTGGCACAAAATAAAACCGATTTTTCCTAAGGAATTTTACGTAAGGAATAGCCACCCTGTAAACAGAGATACTGTCAGTTTTCATGCTTTTTTTATCATCAGGAACCAGATAATGCACACCAAAAATATCAATGCAGGGCAGTGGCGTAGCGTGGGGGGGGCTGGGGGGGCCGTGGCCCCGGGCGCAATTTTCTCAGGGGCGCATAATTTCAAAAGAAATTTGCGCCCCTGAGTTCCCAGCAGCCATTCAGGATCGGCAAGGTGTCTGTGAGCCGCCGCAGCCCTTGTATTGTGTTGTGCTTTGAAGGAGGAGCAGTAATCAGGAAGCTGCGGTCACGTGACTGTGACGTACAGGGCCGGCCCGACGATGGAGCAGAGTGGAGCACTATGCGGCCCCACCCCCTGCCATCGCTGAAGCTGCTGCACTATTTTATGTCAGCACCGGCATCTATGGAGGGCCGGCACATGGATACATTGAGGCAGTGACACTGCCGCTGACCGCGCCCCCTCCTCACGCATGCGTCCAGACGGGAGCGCGGGATGAAGATGTGTGGCAGGAGGAACCTCACAGGCAAGGCAGGCTAGGATGTTATCAACCTATGGTAAGGAAAAAAAGCAATCGCTATACAGAGCAAAAGGGGGTGGGCTGTAGAACAGACGGAGGTGAAGTGATTTTTAGGACGCCGCTCCCCCCACCTCTTTCAGACGGCCACCCACCAAGCCCCTATATCCCATCCAACCGAGCTCCAATAACCCCTAGGAACAGTCCACCAATGCAGCATAACCGTGTCAAGCAAGCCCTCCTCCACTCCATCCTGCTCCAGAGCTCCAATCACAGCTCAGCCAGCTAGTGTGAGGAACTCCTACAAATAATACCAGGTTTGTCTTACCTTATCCCATCTTTGGGGGGGGGGCACCTGTGAAAGCTCAATAATTCAGATCTCCTCCACCCTATCCACCAACTCCCCCTGATCTGGAGGAGCCAATGACCTCCAGTGCAGAGGAATGAGCTCGTGGGAGCTGATTGCCAGATTGACAATGAAAATTCTGTGATTAGCTGCAGATCCCCAAATGATCACCTTTATTATACTGAGGAAAGAACACGTTGGCAAACTAAAATATCCCTTCAGGCTATGATGTGATTAGACAATGGCAGGTGCAAACAGCTTGAATGGGGATCAGTGAAAAGTCACACGTTAAAAGATGCTTTCACAGTGTCACTGATCAACTATCTATATGTTAGCTTAGTGCACCCATTTAAATTTTTATTATATTTCTGCATTTAATACATTAATGTTTATTCTGAGTGACACAATAAGATTTCACAGCTAGAGGTGTTTACTAGCATTCTTAATTTAAGTGTATTAATATACAAGTTATGTTCAAGAGATAAGTGCTTCTGGTTAAGCATTCTTCAATACTTTTATTATTCAGCTTTTACCATTTCTACTAGAAGGCTGTTTGCAGTGACACTGTCATGCATAAAACAAGTTGGGCTCTTTTGACAAGGAATCACTCCCTTAATGTGTGTCTGCATTTATTTGCTGATACACATAATTGAAAAAAAAATGGAGTTATTCCTCCAAGGTTTCCCTGTCTGTGACATTACTGCGGCATGCCGTGGGTGGGAGGGCCAGTTCTGAGCAGAGAGCCGTCCTGCAGAACAGCCTTCTGCACAGTATGTGCACCTGATAGGCTATCAGTGGTCTGATTGACAAGTCTGTGCATTGGCATCAATGCTGAGTGCCAATGGTGCATTGTTGCATGATGGCCCCCAGTTAACTCCACCCACAGAGCAAAACATTGAGGTGCCCATTGTTGGACTGGGTTCTGTACAAACTGCAAACTGTGATATCTCATCAAGGGTATGATATACACAAGTTTAGAAACATTTAAGGGGTTATTCACTAAATGACAAACTTGCCACTGAATTGCACCAAATGGTGAATTTCACTGTGCGGCGCAATTTCAGGGCAATTTGTCTATTCACCACATTGGGGGGAGGGGGGCGCGATTCTTGCCTTGCCCCGGGCGCTGACAACCCACGCTACGCCACTGATGCAGGGGATCAAAAATAACCCCTACACCCAACATAATGGTGTTCCTGGGTACAAGGCAAACCCCTGTGCACACTTATGTTAACAGTACACGAGTCAACACTGCTGACAGTGGTATTTCAGTACACAATAGATCTGTAAAGCATACTCAGTTTATGTGCCTTTTCTTTATGCATTTAAGGGAAGGAAGGATACATGGGGGATCTTACAGGGGGTGCAGCTTGTTCACAGACTCATCCTCGTGCGTTCTTTGCAGATCCAGCTGGATTTTATTAATGAGGGGCAGGCAATATCCCACTGCGATCTCCAGCTTCTCTTCCTGGGAGATGCCATACTCCTGCAATTGTTTACGTGAAAAACATATCAGATAGCTTGAAATATATGACACATTTTATATGATAAACAAGAGCCAAGCAATAGAGCAGCAGGTATAAAAGTGCATTGTACTGTATATAGCCCTTAGAGACGTGCTACACATCCCATCAGGATATAATATACCTTGCACAAGGGCTTATATTTACAAGCTCTCCATCTCAACAGAAAACCTACCTGGGGAATTATAATGTCAGCAAGATATTTAGAAAGCTTAAACAGATCTTCCATCCCTTCCAATTTCAGAGAGGAGTTGTGCTGGACATCATATTTGACACAATCATATATATCAGGGATCTTGCTTATGTCATAACGTCCACTCTTCATGCGAAAATCTCTCTCGAGCTTGCTCCATCTCTGTAACATGAGCTCCAAGGTCTCGCTATGGTACAGCTGTAGATCTAAGAAAAAGATCATTCTGTCAGGAGTGTAACTGTGCTACACAACAAAACACACAGCAATGTAATGCTAAATCATGGTATTAAGTCACAACATTATTATCATCATCATCATCATTTATATGGCGCCAACAGTTTCCGCAGTGTTTTACAGTAACTGAAGGGAAGGAGATACAGAAAAACGGACATAGGATGGAAACAAGAGGTGTAGAGGGCCCTGCTCATAGGAGCTTACAGTCTAGAGCAGTGGTTCCCAACCGTGGTCCTCAAGTACCCCCAACAGGCCAGATTCTAAGGGTTGCCTTGGGGAAATGCAGACTAAATCCTGCAATCATTGAGCAGCAAATCATATCACCTGTGCTGTGCTTAAGATATCTGGAAAATCTGATCTGTTAGGGGGACTAGAGGACCAGGGTTGGGAACCAATGGTCTAGAGGGATTGGGGTTGAGGAAGACCAGGGGAGTTTAAATGGATGTCAGAATCGTGGTTGCCATTGGTTCGGGAATGGTAGTGCCATTTATTTATGAAGTATTTTACCAGGAAGGATACACTGAGATTTCTCTTGTTTTCAAGTATGTCCTGGGTTCAAGAACAATGAAATGTTACAGAAATACAAAGAAATACAATGCAAGATATTAAAAAGAACAACAACACAAATATACATATTAACAGAAAATAAATATGTAGGAAATAGTCATTATGTTACATGTTTACAGGTGCATTCCGTATTGAGGTATGTTAATAGTGAGCTCGAGTGACGTAAGACTAGGGGAAGATTTGATGGTGTCTGGGAGATTATTCCATAATTGTGGTGCTGTGTAGGAAAAGGAGGATCGAGCCACTTTCTTTTTGTATTGTGGTATTGCAAGTAAGGTGCTGGTCCTGGAGCGGAGGTTCTTCCGTCCACGCCCAGAGAGATTAGCTACAGTGCCATGGGTTGCAAACGTCTTGATAATGTTGCGCACTGTGGACAAAGGCAAATCTAGATCTCTGGAGATTACTTGTAACCTTGAGATTGTTGATATTTTTCCACAAGTTTGGATCTCAAGTCCTCAGACAGTTCTCTTCTCCTCTTTCTGTTGTCCATGCTTAGTGTGGCACACACAGACACACAATGCAAAGACTAAGTGAACTTCTCTTTTTTTTTTATCTGCTTTCAGGTGTGATTTTTATATTGCCCACACCTGTTACTTGACCCAGGTGAGTTTACAGGAGCATCACATGCTTGAAACAATCTTATTTATCCATAATTTTGAAAGGGTGCCAAGAATTTTGTCCAGCCCATTTTTGGAGTTTTGTGTGACATTATGTCCAATTTGCTTTTTTTCCTCCCTTTTTTTGTTTTGTTCCAATACACACAAAGGGAATAAACATGTGTTTTTGCAATACTTTTCTAAGAGAAATACTTGATTTTCTGGAAAATGTCTGGGGTGCCAACAATTTCAGCCATGACTGTATAATACTATGGTCTTGTGAGTGTTTATTATTTACACATCACTCTGTGTTTGTGGGAATTTACCCTATATGTTTTATATCCCTTTATTTGACACATATTCAGTTCTTGCATGCCGATGCCGTTTGGCAAATGTCAGCTGGAGATGCTGGTGTACAGCAAGTGAAAGAGATAAATATGATGAGATGACCCTGTGACACCACTAACATCTTCAACCTGTTGGACCGGAGATAAGTACATCTGACATATATTCTTCAGCGACTCTATGCCTATAGTTATTCAGCCACTGTAAAAGACATCTGCAACGAGGTCAGGCAGAAAAAAATAAAAATAAACACTGCAATGCATTATCTCTTACCTGCTGACTTGGGGTCCTCCAGACGTTTGGTGATCTGAGCTGTAAGGTTTTCTATGAGCGAAAACACATGGTCGCAGGTTTTCACTGGGTTCTTTATGCATTCCATGGAGTTTAGCAAAGATGTGCTATGTGTAGGAGTTAGCTAGAAAAATCAGAATACTATAATGGAGTTTATGCCACAAATAATATGAATAATTACCCCGCATTCTGACATGTAAACATTTAATTTGGTCACATTATAAGTATAGTTAAAGGGTTTGAAGATATTGGCATACAGTCACTAAAGGTTGAGCTGAAACAGGGTCAGTGCAACTCTGCCATTGCAGCATATTATATGGACAAACGAATGATTGATGCTGAACCTTATATGCTGACGTTTTCCAGGTAAGCGAAATAAATCTGAATCAACGTATCACTACATAAAAATTCTAAACTGTTAAAAGGTCACCAGCAGATATATGTAAACGAGGAGTAAACCCATTCTGTAACTTCTAGCATTTATTATTAATAACATATTTTTGTTTATAATGTTTAACAATTTGCATAAAAAAGGACACTTTTTTAAATCCCAGACTTCTGTTTCCAAGTGTGAAATAACTTGTATCATGGATATTTAATAATGGTTTCGAAAAGCCCTCAGGTAAACTTTCTGATCTTCACCTCACTTAAAATGACTAAGGATTACCTTATCCTGGTCCTCGTCAGCAAATTCCTTGTCTTTCTGCATTATCTCATGGAGACGAGCCTTCACTTTTTGCTGGCAACTGCTGAGAGAGTCACTGTCGCTATCCAGTAAACCGTTCATGTTGGCGCTTTTTACCATCTGAACCAGAATTGGAGTAAGTTCCCCTTCCAGAGCTAAAAGACCCTGCAAACGTTCAAAACATAAAACAAATACGTTTAAAAATTAAACATGTTAATAATAAAGTGATGCACATGAAGTGAAAAACTATGACAGTGTGGGATGGACACATATGGGTGAGATTTGAGCAAAATAATTTTAATGTGATGTGTTTGTATTACCCCCTCCTGGCATTCAGCAATGCAACCCAAGTAATGCAAAAAGCCGGGAACTGCTAAATATGCTTTAAATAAAGAACTAGGGCCATATTACATTACGAACACCAACGTTAGCGCTCAGTTGTGTGAGCACTAACGTTAGCTCTGGCTGCCCTACCGTGGGCACACCATATTACAATCCGAACGCTAACAGGTAAAAACCCATTAGCGTTTCGGATCTTGCGGTTCTCAGCGTGCGTTTACTGTACTTGGCGCTCCCTATCCTTAACATTGGGTGCTTAATGTGTTAATTAGTGTTAGGATTACAAAGTCCAAATGATAATTACGCCAAGCTGCGGTTAACTCCAAAGTTAACCACACATCTGATATACGCAGATTGACTTTGACAGGCGCAATAATTTAACGTGAGATTATTGTGGTTCTTAATTCTGATTGGCTGAATGGCGTGGGAAACAGTCCGCGAGCAGAGGGATTAAAGGGCACGGACGAGCAGCACACAGAGCCCCTCACACACAGCGCCTCCAGGGACCACAGCACCGCCGCCATGGCTCAGACCGCCGGGAAGAAACTCAGTGGCCCCTGAGGTGGCCAAGCCGCCCGGTATAACGGTCACCGCAGCCGCCAAGGAGATCCCCGAGATCCTGGTGGATCCCTGCACCTGCCGCCACTACATGAGGGGCCACTTCCTGGGCAAGGGGGGGGCTTCGCCAAGTGCTACGAGATCACCAACATGGAGAGCCGGGAGGTGTTCGCCGGGAACATCGTCCCCAAGAGCCTCCTGCTCAAACCCCACCAGAAGGACAAGATGACCATGGGGATCGCCATCCAGCAAAGCTTGGACCACCAGCACGTGGTGGGCTTCCACGGCTTCTTCGAGGACAACGACTTTGTGTTCGTGGTGCTGGAGCTGTGCAGGAGGTCTTTGCTCGAGCTGCATAAAAGGAGGAAAGCGGTGACCGAACCCGAGGCTCGCTACCATCTTCGACAGACCATCCTGGGGTGTCAGTACCTGCACAGCAACCGGGACATCCACAGAGATCTCAAGCTGGGGAATCTGTCTGGAGCCGCACACGTGAAGGCCTCTGCGTAGCTGGACTCGCAAACACTCACGACACTACTCTTCCTCGGCCAGGGCCTTAAACCCCTCTTAAATCTGGCCTAGCCGAGCCTCCCCGGGTGCAACACTTCCCTTTTAATCCTGAACTGTAAAGCGGCTCTCACGGAGTGTGGGACTCGTCCTCATCTGACCACAGGCCGGGTGATGCCCTGAAACGCCGGCGACGCTCTTCTGTTTACCTGTCAATGTCTCTACCGTCATGTCCAGTTTTTAATGTAAAATATTAAACTTTAAGGGCCATATTACAATGTGGGTGCTAACTTAACCAGAGCGGTTGTAAACTTCCCAGAGCCAGTATAGCCTACGGAGCGGTTAACTTAACAACAGCTCTGGTTAAGTTAGCATCAACTTTGTAATACTGCCCTAAAGCTTTTGGATATTATCAGATTTCCTCTCTGCATATTGATTGTGCGCAGGTTATGGGAGAAGGGGTGTTGACCCAGATGTACAGGACTCCTAAAACGTTTTAAAATAAGTCTTTAATACATAATTAACCCTTTCACTGCGGAGGACATGTGGGGAACGTCCTCATTGACTCCTAAGGAAAAATAGGGGTTACTTTGAATCCCAATATCTCCCGACTATTTTCAGCTAGCAGGGTCATGTTTGATATCATTAGAAAGGCCAGAGCATGACCTTTCCAATGATACCAAACATGACCATGTCTAAAGTAATGAAAAAAATAATAACAATAATAATAAAAAAAGGAAAAATGAGGGTTTTTTTAAGACGTGAAATGTCTCAGCAGTGAAGGGGTTAAAAGCAATTTTGGTGCAAAAAAATAAAAAAACAGTCCGCACACAGATTTCTATGCACACCGTTAATGCGCGCACATTTTTGCGCGTCTTTCTTATGTGGGTTATTTTTTAACAGGTGAAAAAATGCACTCGGATTGTAATATCAGCGTTAATTTACGCGCGTTAATGTTTAACGCTTTGAGCACAAATTAACGCGCTGGTTTGTGCAAAGAATGTAATAGAGCCCCTTGAGTTTTTCTTGAGGTTTTATGGTAAACAAGGTGGAAAGCCTGCCCAGAGGGCAGTCTATTGTGGATATACTGCCCCAGCTCATGGATATATGCCCCAGCTCATGGATATACTGCCCCAGCACGTGGATATACTGCCCCAGCACGTGGATATACTGCCCCAGCACGTGGATATACTGCCCCAGCACGTGGATATACTGCCCCAGCACGTGGATATACTGCCCCAGCACGTGGATATACTGCCCCAGCACGTGGATATACTGCCCCAGCACGTGGATATACTGCCCCAGCTCGTGGATATACTGCCCCAGCTCGTGGATATACTGCCCCAGCACGTGAATATATGCCCCAGCTCATGGATATACTGCCCCAGCTCGTGGATATACTGCCCCAGCTCGTGGATATATGCCCCAGCTCGTGGATATACTGCCCCAGCACGTGGATATACTGCCCCAGCACGTGGATATATGCCCCAGCACGTGGATATATGCCCCAGCTCGTGGATATATGCCCCAGCTCGTGGATATATGCCCCAGCTCGTGGATATTGCCCCAGCTCATGGATATTGCCCCAGCTCATGGATATATTGCCCCAGCTCATGGATATATTGCCCCAGCTCGTGGATATACTGCCCCCGCTCGTGGATATACTGCCCCCCAAGCTCTCATGGATATGCCCCAGCTCAGACCCCAGACCAGACATGGGGCGGCTGTTCGAATGCTCTATCTGCATTCGGACAGCCGCCCCTGGAGCTCCGTCTCCGCATACTTACCTGCTGAGCGGCGAAGGGAAAGTTTCCCCGCTTCCGCTCGTTGAAGGACCCAAGCCGCGGTCACGTGGGACTCCCACGTGACCGCGGCTTGGGTCCCTCAAAGAGCGGAAGCGAGGGAACTTTCCCTTCGCCGCTCAGGGGTTGGATGCGCGCGGCAGCCGGGTAGAGGCTGCGAGCGCATCCGGCTCTACAGGATGCGCGCGCAGCCTCTACCCGGCTGCTGCGTGTGCATCTTGTAACCGCCGCGGCGACTGCACAACCGGCTCGTGCCGCGGCGGTTGCATGCGCGCGCAGCCAACCGCCGCTGGTTGCGCGCGCATGCGCAGAGTAGGCTTGGCGACGGACACGCCAAGCCTTACTCTTTTATAGTATAGGATGTTGCGACCATACACCATTTTTATAGTATTTTCCATTAAATGTTACATTTTATAGACCCACATCCACTCTCTCAGAAGGAGATTTGGCCTTTGCAACCTTCAACAATTAATAAATATGCTAAGGATAGACTTGCAGGTGCAGGCTTTTCTCCATAGCGTCCCCGTTTCAGCGTCGAGAATGTAATGGTGCCCCTAATGTTATGTTAAAACAAATGGGCACTGTATGCAGATTGCGCCAGTGTTTGCTGACTGTTGCAAACAGCAACGAAAATTACTGTTGCTGCAACAGTGAAAAACGCATCAACTCATTAATGAAGAACGAAACAGCTGCAGGAGAAGTTTCAATGTGGAACTAGTATACACACACCCCCCCCCCCCGGCATATATGGCTTTTCCTTATTGTCTTGAGTGGCGTGTAGACTAGCCTACACGTCTAGACGTAGACAAAGTTCAGTACAAAGCGTTTAATCTCAGCAGAGTGATTCCGTTTACCAAGCCAAAAAGATAGTCACAGGCTGTTCATAAGACGCTGTTTGTGAGTCGCCTCATATACACACACTGTGCTTATGTGACACGTATACTGGTAGGGCTCACCACTTCATCATGCAATGGTCTCATTTGTGGATTTATCAGTGGATCAACTGTTCTTACCTTAATACCCTATGCGGTGTATCTCTTGCCGTGGACCTCTATATAACACAATATGTGACTGAGAAAATTGGCTTCATTTTTTATCTTGCCATATTGGGTTTTAGATGTTGTATATTGAAAATGACATGCCTGCGCCGATATTTTAAGAAACATTTCACATGTTCTAATGCTTTTATTTGGGAACTCCGCTGCCTTGGTCTCGGCAACAGATTTTAGTAGTACTTTTTTCCTTTGTGGCTATTGTGTATAACGTAGAAGACGTCTCTCAAATCATTGATTTTTTATTTTTTTTAATACTTTAAGGGAAAACTGGCACATACAACCAAAAGAAATAAACAACACTTGCCACATAGTATCGAATTTTGCCAACATTTCAACATTATACAATAAGCCGCTCTCTAGAGAAAGGGAGGCAACAGATCAAAGGAAGAGAAGAAGAAAAAAAAAATAGTAATAATATATAGAAAAGGGGGGAAGGGAGGGGGGTAAAACCATATCATTGATTTTAGGAGGGGAAATGTCGTTTTAAAATGTCTACTTGTACACATAAAATTTAAAATATCACCTTTGCAAAGGCCGCAGCTGTCATCTGTACTCGGCCTTCATCGGATGCATATATCTTGAGGTCATGGCGGTAGGTGCTATGCAAGCGCAAGAGTCCACAGCCAGGAAAGCCAGCATAATCTCCTACAAGTACATTAGGGAAAATGTGCACTTTTCTTAACATGTCACAACATAACACAAGTTAAGGAATAGCCAGTTATATGAGAGATGTCGGTGAATCTTGAATGAAACAATGTTTGAAGCCTAGAAAGTCTGATTCTGTGAAAAATGTTGTAACATAGTGTGAAACATCACACATCAGGCAGGGAAGGGGAGCAAAGCAGTATATGCATTAAAGGGAATGTAACAAGAAATTACAATTAAAAATAATGAAGAATTCAGCTCTATATCATCTCCCACACATTTAAGAACTCGTTGTTATTCGGTTACAGCGCGCAGTTACATTGCGCAAACAGAACACGTACGAGGGTGAATACAGATACACAAACGAGGGGATTGGAAGCGATTGCTAGAAGAAGCGAGGATCACTGTAACTTCTGCACCTCGTGGCTTCCCGGAAAGTGGTATGGATTAGGATCATTGTTGAAGTTTCAGGAGAAGTTAACTTATTGCCTGCTATGCCAACATAATATACATGTTGTATGTTAAAAGGATGATAACGGGATTCGAAAAAAATCCTGATGTTTCAGCGGTAACAAACACTAGCATTTCATAAAATTAAAATCTATATGGCAGGAGACACTTCACAGAGAACCATCGGCAAACAATGGCGCACTGTGAACCACCTGACAAAACTGACATCTGAGAGGAAAAGCAACAGTTACAAGCATTTATAAAGCACCAACACGTTCAGTAGTGCTGTACAATGGGATAGACAGATTAACAAATATACATACACATTTACACACACAGAACAGTAGGAGAGAGGACCCTGCTCAAGAGCTTACAATCTAAGAGGAGATGGGTGACCCACTAGATTTGGGTGAATAGAGTACAAGAAGTAGCAGGGGCACATGTGGGCTGGGTGGGAAGATGGAGCAAGAAATGAACAATGGGGGATTATGGAGTGAGCTGATGGGATTCTGTAAAGAAATTTATTTTTAGAGACTTCTTGAAGGACTGGAGAGATGGGGACAGTCTGATGTTGCGGGAAAGGGAGATCCATAGAAATGGGGCAGCTGAGAAGTCTTGAAGGTGGGAATTGGGGGTGCGGGTACGTGGAACTGAGAGCATCAGATCATTGGCAGAGCGAAGTGGTTGGGACAGGATGTACCTGCTAATAAGGGGGGAGATGTAGGAAGGGGCGTGGTTATGGAGAGTTTTGTACATGAGGACCAGTATTTTGAATTGGATTCTAAAGGAAACAGGGAGCCAGTGCAGAGATTGACAAAGGGGTGAGGTGTGAGAGGTGTGGGATGTGAGGTGTATGAGCCTGGCACAGGCATTCATTACAGACTGCAGAGGGTGAATCTGGGATCTTTTAAGGCCTGAGAGAAGGCGGTTACAGTAGTCAAGGTGGGAGATCATATGAGCATTTTAGTAGAGTCCTGACTGAGAAAGGGACAGACGCGTGCAATGTTTTTTTAGGTGGAAGTAGCTGGATTTGGTTAGCGACTGAATGTGAGGAGTAAAGGATAGTTCAGAGTCCAAGAGGACCCCAAGGCAGGGAGCCTGTGAGGAAGAAGTAATGGTGGCACCATTCACCTGAAGGGAAATGGGTGCAAGAATGTAGGATTTAGAGGGAGGGAAAACGAGAAGTTCAGTTTTAGAGAGGTTGAGCTTAAGGAAACAGGAAGTCATCCAGTCGGACACAGCCGATAGGCAGCCTGTAATACGGTCCAACACAGGAGGAGAGATTGGGAGAAGAAAGGCAGATTTGGGTGTCGTCAGCATAGAGATGATATTGGAGGCCATAGGAAGAAATGAGGTTGCTCAGAGAAGCAGTACAGATCGAGAAGAGTAGGAGACCCAGAACAGAGCCTTGAGGCACCCCAACCGAGAGAGGAAGAGAAATATGAGTTGCTGCCATAGCATTGAAGTTGGTTTTCATTCAGTTCTAATGACTTTTACTTCAACTACTCCTTTTTGTTGGCATTCATGGAAATAAAAATGGACAAATTACACCTGAAATTGAAATATTAGTTCCATACTAAATGAAAATGAACAGGGCAGGGGTTCCCAAAACCCACAATTTGTTAGGGGAAAAAAATTGTGTACCCTACGGTGTTCCTCACAACAGAAAAAAGAATGTTTTTCTTCAGGTACGGGGACTTAATCTCAAAAAATTGCAGAAGAGAGATGAAGAAGAGCTATTTAAAGTGAATCTCTAGGTTGAAAGTCCTCCCATTTTTAAATGTTATATTGGGGTTGTAATGGACACCAAAGGTTAAAAAAAAAAAACACTTTTCAATTAAATGGACCTTATCTTGACTTCTAGCAACTTCTTGCTTTGTGATGAATTTACTATTCAGATGCACGGTAATTCGATGGGAACCAAAGTGGCCCCCTGTCAGGATCAGTGGAGCGAGAGTGGTCCCCAATACAAAGAGTGGGGACACATTGCAAATAATGTGTGTGTATGTGTATACACATATATATATATATATATATATATATATATATATATGTATACATATATACACACACACACTATAAAGTGTGGCACACAAAGGCAATCAAATACAATGGTCTTGGAGCAAAGAAGAGCTCAGGGGCTGGCCACATAGGTTCATGGAGGAGGAGAGTAAGCCAAGGTCGGTATAGGGTAATGGGAGGCAACAGAAAGGGACACTATCTGTAGAGCAACAGAAGGCAATATTTCAGCATCTGTTCAGTATGTGAGGTGCATCACTGCCAGCGCCTGCGAGATCCAGGGCACGAAAGGAGGCGGTGTGATGTGCACCTGCCGCAACAGGGACTGGGAACCCGGCAGCTGGTAGCCAAATATGTTTGCGCCGTCTCCCAGAGTAATGTCATTTGTCACCCTGATTTGTTTAAGTTTATGAGATGGTGGCAATACATTGACGATGTGGTGGTCATAGGAGGGACACTACAGTCATTTCCGTAAGATGTTAACAGTTGTAAACTTAATATTAAATTTACCATGAATTTTGAGTAGAAAATGTTCTGATTTGATATCTGGATATTTTGATTAAGAAGGACACACATTTTTGTTAAATAAACAGATAAAAAGAATTTGCTTGTGTATAGCAGCTCACAACTTGCCGGGGTATTCAGATCAGTTCTCTGAGTAAAGAGATTGGTATCAGAGGATGCCATTCAGAATCAGTGACTTGATGAGATGGCTGAGAAGTTAATAGCAAGAGGTTTTCCCCTCTAGAAGTTTTGGAACCATAAATGTTGACAGCCAAAATTTCTAATAAAAAGGGACCTCGTGTGTATTAAAACTAAGTCGCAGGATGAACCACTCCCTTTAGTGTCTGAATTTGGCACTCGTAACAGAGAAGTCATATATATTTAATGTAAATATTGGTCAATAGTGAGACGAGTCACCCTGATATCGAGGGGTTTGAACCTATTCCTCGATTAGTCTTTAAAGTGCACTTGGACCAGTCAGTGATTCCTCATATAATGATAAACTATTGATGTGTCCATGTGGTACGATATACAGGGTGATTCATAAAGAAGTATACAGTTTCCAGATGCTGTAAAACAGTAACACTTGAAGACACGGACCACAACTGCGAACCGTTAGGTAGATGCACGCATAGTTTGTGTCCCACTACTGAAGGAAGTGACGTAGGCGATAGCGTGCGTGACTAGTTAGTTTTGTGTTCTTAAATTGAGCAAAATGGAATCTGTAACTGTTGTGCAACAGAATTTTCTATCACGATTCGGAAAAGAACCTCCAACCAGAAAATCCATCTACGATTGGCATAAAAAAAATTAAACTACGGGCTGTTTGTGCAAACTTAAAAGCCGTGGACGAACGCATGTATCGGAAGAAGTCTTTGAAATTGTTTGCACCACCATTCAAGAAAGCCCAGGAAAATCAACACGGAGGGGAACGGAGAATCCCAGATTTACAGTGCAACACATGCGAGATTCCCCTAAAGTAAAGGTATTGCGTGCTTTGTCCAAAAAGAAAGTGTATGGTCCCTTCTTTTTTCACGAGAAAACTGTCATGGGAGGATATGTTAAGCCTTTGGTTGATGCCACAGTTGCAGGGCAACAGAGACAACTTTATTCTCCAATTAGATGGTGCACCACCGCACTGGTTAGACGTGAGAGATTATCACGATGAATATCTTCCTCACCAATGGATTGGACGAGCCGTGGACTACAACATGCCACTGACCCAATAGCCACCTAAAAGTCCTGACTTAACACCTTGTGACTTTTTCCTGTGGCGGTACAAAAATGACAAGGTATTCGTCGCTCCCCTTCCTGTTGATCTAGTGGAGCTGAAACAGCGTATCACAGCCACTATCACTGCACTTGATTCAGATACCTTAAATCACGTTTTTGACGAAAATGGATTACCGGCTCAATGTGTGTCGTGTGACTAAGGGTGCAAACATAGAACATCTGTGGCAGTCTAAAAATAAAAAAAAAATTGAAACATTCCCCTACAATTACATTATCAAGACATGTTATGTCGCTCTGAATGCATGTCTTTGCAGCTCCCGAATAAGAACAGAGCGAAAATAGCGGCCCATATTGGGGAAATAGCTTATATTGCTTTGATTTTTTGTAATAAATAGTTGCTCTCTGAGATTTTGCAACATCACGTGGCCATATGATTAGCAAAAATATTTTAAAGTATTAATTTACAGTTACATTCCCTTTAAATAAAACAAAACACAAGAGAAAATAATTCAATACAGGATACAATTGGAAAGGATATATGCAAACACACATCAAAAATGTATTACAATGAAACTTTATTAAAAAGGAGACTCCAGGTCTTGTAATTAATGCAAAACGAAAAAAGTCTTACCTGTAAAAGGAGGAGAATAAAGTATGCTATGCTTATTATAACTACAACATTTAATTATTAATTTTGAATTAACTGTACAGGTTCCTGCAGGTATTAAAAAGGGAAGATGGCTTATCATAAGCTTTAAGTCTCAAAAAGTCCTAAGCTATTAGTCAGGACAAAAAGTTACTCGCCATTACTGGCCGTACTCAATCCTCATGCTACCAGATATTGCTGAACTACAACTCTCATGATTCTATGTCCATCTGGTGCATTAAAGGATTTCTGGGAACTGTAGGCCATTAACATCTGGAAGAAAGGGGGGGGACTGGAGATCACTGCCTTAGACAATCAGGTTATTCAAAGAGAATCGAAAAGTCACCTAACGTGCGGTGGCTTTTCGTTCTCTTCAATTCGGTTCGATTCGGCGATCCCATTTTGGCCACCCTGCAGTGTATTCAGCAAGCACCACAGGGCCGCCGAAATGCAGGGAAAAGTCGCCGCAAACCCGCCGAAACCGCACTGCAAAACGAGGGCGAGCGCACACCGAAACCTGCAAAAACATCTGGATTAACCCACCGAAAACACCGGAAAAACCCGAGCAGGAGCCGATCACACGCAGCGCAGCCACCGAAAAAAAAACGACACCGCAGACAAATGGAGTGAATAAATTAAAAAAACTGTTTGCTTGAATGTTTGAAAAGTGAAACGCTGTTTGCAAAGAAACTACAGAACGAAAATGTCTGAAATTTACATATGAGGTCCAGGGAATGATAATAAAAAGGGCTGTTACAGAAAAAACTAAGTAAAGTTAAAAAAAATCTGAATTTGTTTTTTTAAAAAAATAAATCCCGCAAAATGCTTAAGATATCCTAAAAAAAATACTGCAGAATATTATAATGAACGGTTTATTAGATATTGAATTAAAATGGGAATATTTTTAACATTGAAGCCTATGTGATTCGCCTGAATAAACCTGCCGAATTAAACCACTGAATAGCAGGGCATTTCGGGAACCTTTCACTGCTGGTTTTGTTCTCTGAATAGCCAAAGCATTGCTTCTCTATGGGGAATTCACTGCCCTCGAACAGGCACCGTATGTGCAGACAATTCGCCGGTATTTGGCGAATTGCCTGCACTCTGAATAGCCGAATGGCCAAGAAAGGTAACCGAACGCTGATTTTCAGCGTTCAGTTACCTTTCGGCAGCCATTCGGATCTCTTTGAATAACCCCTGAATGTGTTGGTGGGAAATATTAAGGGAATAGCACATTTTAGGCCGTAATAGTAGTAATTTTTTACCCTAAGATGCAAAATTTGAGTCTGGTCAATATGATGGAACCGGTTTTGTTTCCTGGAGTTTCCCCTCAAATCTTGAGGATTATCGGTGTTTGCATATTAATCCAAAAGGAATCATATCTTACAGAGCATGCTCTCCATTATACTAATGGCCTCCTCCAAACTCCCTGTTCAAAAAACGAAATGTGTAACCAGTTAGAAAGAATGGTTAAATGTATAGAAGTCTATTTTTATGGGGATTAGTTTATTTGGCATGGTTAACACGGAAATAAAATCCCCTATGGAACTATTCAGATCACACAAGCATTCACTGATCTTACCAAACTCAACAGGAGAGCTACAGCCCAAAGCGGGGATGCTACCATCCACTAAAACAGGTTGATGTGATAAAGAAAGCACAATTAAATGTTAAGCCATCAACGGGAACCAGAATCATCTGAAAGACTAGCTTTAAAATAACAGATATTAACAAAGTCTAGAGAAATCAGAAGAAAAAGAAATTAGGACAGGGAAGAATGACGCCTAAGACAAAAAGGTTTCATGGTCAACATTTCAGTAAATAAACGCATTTTGTAAGAGAAACTGGTACAGAAATATGGAAAGTGTACAATCTGGTAGCAATCTCGGCCCTCCAGAGGTTATAGGACTATACTTCCTATGAAACTCAGCCAACCTAATAAGTGGCTGAACATCACGGGAGATTTAGTTCCTAAACATCTGGAGGGCCACGACTGCTGATCCCTAAAAGTTGACCATGGAACTTTCAGTGCAGGGTTGTCAGCTGAAGCCCCCCCCCCCCGATGTTTCAGAACTACAATAGCCGTGATTCTCTGGAGATCTATTGCATTCAAAGAATTCTAGGAATTGTAGACATCAACATCTGGGGGGCCAGAGATTGATATCCTTAGTTTAGTGGAAAGGAAATCTTAGCATTCAAGTTGCTAGAAAAAGAGAAAATCTATTTAATCCAAAAGAAACCAAAGTTACAGCGAATTGATGAGACATAAAAGGGATAACGACGCTTGACAAAGTATCAATCAACGTACCTTGCCCTCCTGGGTACATACAGCGAAACGCTCGGCCCAGCTCCTCTGCCTGGACTCTTCCTGCTGGAGTTAATTCTCCACCCCACTTCAGTACGAGTAATAAAGAAGGAGAATCCTTTCGAGCCTCTGTAAACGCAAATTACTGGGTCAATGTCTGTGCCAGCACATGGCACTCTTGACATCAACGGTCTTATTCCAATGCATAGAGAGACAGGAAATGCGTCTGATTTTCCATTTCAGCTGCTTCCGAAACAAAACGTTGTTAATTATGAATCTAATTCACCCGATTCCTGAAAATCAAAGCTGCCACATGTGCCCAGTTCACTTCCTGTACACTGTAGGTGCCCCTATAGGTGTCCTTCTAAAACATTAACAGAAACTAAAAGATTGGTACAGCAATTAAATATTGTAAAGATTTTTGACAACTGATCACAAAGTAGTAATCCCTCTCATCCTCTCATCTTTATGTGTGATTCCCACACATGTTCTTCTGCCACTCCTGAATTGAATGCTATAACTCCTAACATGGGGCTCAATTTATTTTCACAGATATTTAGAAAAATAATTTTGGCAAGTTTTGTTCAATTTTTTGAAATATGGGCTGATTCAATTGAAAATATTCAACTAGAGCTCAAAACCAAAAAACGAATGATGTTGGTCTTTAAAATTGCTGGTCGGTAAAAGGCCAGAAAGAGCATATTTTCAACTGGTATGACATCATACAGAATTTTGCTATTAACCCCCGATAGAGATATATCAGGCTTCAAATGCACCATCTGGTGCCCCGATATCAACATAACTCGCTATGCTGATCTGCAGCCCAAAAGCAAATGAAATTTGTTAGCAGCAAATTAATTTCGTTTGCTTTTGGCCTGCAGAAGGTGCCCCAAAGTTTTAGCCCTGTGGACATAATGCCCAAGAAGCTAAAACTGTAAAATCAGCTAATGAATCCTCGGAAATATCAGGCTTTCAGCAGCCGATGCAGAGAGAAAAAAGAAAATAGACCAGCCGCTCAAACCTCTAACTCAATTTGGCAGTAGATGGTGCCATCTACTGGCCAAAAATAGGTTATTTACAGTAAGAAATAAATACAATAGGTATAAACTCAAATAGTTCTTACTTCATAATTAATAAAAAATGATTTTACAAAAAAACACTGGTTTCTGACCATTTTTTTGGGAAAATTACTTGGTAGTGAAGGGGTTAAGTATGGCTATTTGGAAAAAACGATGTTTAACCTCCCTGGCGGTATTCCCGAGTGTGGCTCGGGATTAACTTTCTATGCCGAAAGCAGTAACCTCGAGCCACACTCGGGCTGGATACATACCTGACCCTGCACTCCCTCGCTGACCTCCGCATTCGCATTCTCCACTGGCGATCGCGGTGTTCTGCTTCCTGGTTCCCTCCTAGCGAGAAGGGAACCAGGAAGTAGGACTTCGTGATCGCCGGAGGAGACTGCGGGAGACAGCAAGGGAGCTCAGGGCCAGGTATGTACCCAGCAGCAGCCCGAGTGTGGCTTGAGGTTACCGCTTTCAGCAATGCATTTTAACCCCGAGCCACACTCTGGATACCGCTAGGGGGCTAGATAAATTGTTCCGATTCTGACCTATAAAATATGTCAGAATCGGAAAACACTAGGGAGGTTAAGGAAAGGTTTCAGTCAGATTTTTCCTAATTTACCTGTACTAGAATTCATTTATCAACTGATTTCAGCACTTAAATTTTTTTGGGAAATCAACAATAGATAACCTCGAAATGAATCGCCAATGCCAAAATTTTCATTAAAAGTGTAGCTTTGACTGCCAAAATTCGAAATAAACTGATATCAGGAATACACCGTCAGAACGTCCTTACATAAATTTCCAAATGAAAGTATTGCATCCAAAAAAAAGATGCCAATTTCAGCAATTCGGCCGAATTAAAATCAAGCCTTTACTAACATCAAGGGTGTTTATTGCAATTCAGAAATGACCAGGTGAAGATGATCCAGCTTATATTACATAAGGTACTTGTAAAAGCTATACTAGGGATCATTAAGGCATGACACGCTACTAAATTAAATTTTTACTCTTGCTTGTGCCACACGATACTTTGGCCGTGGTGAGAGCAGCATGGCGGTCCACATATTACTAGCATAAAACACTTTAGCAATGGTAGTAAGACATGACATCTATTAATCTCATTATAGAAATAATATAAATGAAAGGAATGTAGCAGACACTCTGTTACATAATTAGTAGACATTGGAGTGACAAAATCCTATTATCCTAATGGGCAGGATTAAAGTGCACCTGATATGCTTACCTACAGGTGCTGGTGAGGGCAGCATTAGTACAGCAAATCAGAGTTTCCTATTTTTACATGTCAGGTGAGAGCAGAAGAGTCTGCCTATAGGAGACCAGCAATGGCAGCTCCCAGCAGGTGACTATGACAGGCGCACATTAACGGGTGCAATTATTGTTAAACACAACATACATCCTTACCTTCATCTTCACTGGATGTTTTTGGATGCCCATGGGGCAAATATGTTAGCTGCACTTTCCTATTAATACCAGAGAAATGGCCATACCTGGAGAAAGAGAGTGCATAGGAAAATAAAAATCACATATGATGTAAGCCAATTAAAAATTGCCAAAGATTAATAAAGTTACATTTTTATCTCCCGTTTCCATTTTTTTTTATTTTTCCCATGATGGAATATTTAGCAAAATCTTATGGAGAGTTATACTTTACAGCTGGGGTACAGCTTCTACGGCAGTGAGGAGCCAATGAGGTGGAGTAGGGTGAATGTTTAGATAGGGCCGCAGGGGGTCTATTGTGCGGTCTAGACTACCCTAGATAAGAGATGGCAGCTGAATGAGATATGACAGGGAGCTTGAAAGCCTTCTAAACAACTCCTTGGAGATTATTATTATTCTTTATAAACGCCAGCATATTCCGCAGCGCTGGAGATGTCCTTCTCATACATCTCACACAAAGCAATCTTTAACAGTCTGTTTCTGGACTCTTGACCAATCCACTCCATTCTATGCCCAATGTCACACAATGAAGAGCAAGTGATGTAACGATATGGGGTGGGGGGGCAGTTTGCAACACAAAATGCATGCACCCAGTTACACATACAGAGTAAAATATTTCCTTAACTAAACATACAAGAGAAAAACTATCAGCAACGTAAAATAAACAAAATAAGGACATTTCATTTTTTAGTGGTAGATTCCCTTTAATGTTCTTAAATACGTTTGAACGAGAATACACCAGAGCCGCAACAAATGAATGCCATTAACAAGTTAGCACAGCGTAAAATTACAATGAAGTTATTGATTACAGCTGAAGTTTATTTATATCATGGAAATAAGGATCTCAACCCAGTATTACAATTACAATGCTGAGGGAATAAACCAATACCATAAATGGAACCGAATCTCCTTTCTTATTGGGGTAGGATAATATTTTCATTTACTAAAGCTTTGATTAATTACAGAAAAAGGCAGAGATAAACTAGGAATTTCACTTTTTTCCCCCGAATGCCTGTTACTTAGCTGCATCAAGCCAAGGTACCTGAAGATGGCGGGAGCGCAGAGCTCATTAAAACAAACTCATAGAATACTGATACCTAGATTACCTGATAATGACATCCACAGCTAATCAAATATTATTTACAAGGTGGAAAGCCTGGATATTGTGGATATATGCCCCAGCTCGTGGATATTGCCCCAGTTCGTGGATATTGCCCCAGCACGTGGATACTGCCCCAGCACGTGGATACTGCCCCAGCTCGTGGATATTGCCCCACAGCTCGTGGATATTGCCCCCCAGCTCGTGGATATTGCCCCCCAGCTCGTGGGTATTGCCCCCCAGCTCATGGGTATTGCCCCCCAGCTCGTGGATATTGCCCCCCAGCTCGTGGATATTGGCCCCTCAGCTCGTGGATATTGGCCCCCCAGCTCGTGGATATTGCCCCCCCAGCTCGTGGATATTGCCCCCCAGCTCGTGGGTATTGCCCCCCAGCTCGTGGGTATTGCCGCCCAGGTCCTGGGTATTGCCCCCCCAAGCTCTCATGGATATGCCCCCAGCTCAGACCCCAGACCAGACATGGGGCAGCTGTTCGAATGCTCTATCGGCATTCAGACAGCCGCCCCATGAGCTCCTTATACTTACCTTCCCGAGCGGAGAATGGAAAGTTTCCCCGCTACCGGTCGTTGAAGGACCCAAGCCTCCCACGTGACCGGGGCTTGGGTCCTTCAGAGAGCGGAAGTGAGGGAAGTTTCCCTTCGCCGCTCGGGGGTAGGATGCGCGCGGCAGCCGGGTAGAGGCTGCGAGCGCAGCCTCTACCCGGCTGCTGTGTGCATCTTGTAACCGCCGCGGCGAGCGCACAGCCGGCTCGTGCCGAGGCGGTTGCATGCGCGCGCAACCAACCGCCGCTGGTTGCGCGCGCATGCGCAGAGTAAGGCTTGGCGACGGACACGCCAAGCCTTACGCTATTATAGTATAGATAAAGCGACAATATGTTCTGAAGTGCTGTACAACAGATAAGACAAACAAACAGGTTGACACAAAGAGAGCCCAGCTCAAGCGAGTTATTACCCTTCTAGATTGTGAGTTCCTACGGGAATAGGGCCCTCATCTCCTCCTGTACCGTTTGTCAAATGTTGTTCAATGTATTGTAACCCTGTCTATACTGTGCCTATTGTACAGCGCTGCGGAATATGCCGACGCTTTATAAATAAAGAATAATAATAATAATATTACGCTCACTATCACAATGTCAGTGAACCCCATTTTGGAGGGTCCTTGTATATCCCGATCTAATGACCGCACATACGAGAACCAAGAGAAACTAGAAAATACGGCAACTCAATCTAAATTGTGTGGTCATGCTGGCAACATACCCCCTCGCCCCAACAGCTGCCTTTGGTGATAGCAACAGCACTTTTAAATTACAGTATCACTGCTTCCGGACAATGTTTTATAAGGACCAACAACTACATCACAGCATTTACAGAATGTATCTCAGATTGCCTCTAGAGCAGTGGTTCCCAACCTTTTCTGGACCACCGCCCCCCTTTGCAAGAAAAAAAATTCCGACGCCCACCCCTCCCCCATAATAGTTATACCCAATATTAAAATATTATTTCACATAAGTAATAATCTCAAAGTAAAAACTAAAACAACAAATTTATTTAAAACTCGTTTATTATGAATTTGAAAATGAATATAAAAATCAATAGGTAATAAAAAAAATTAATGAGATGGTTGAGGCTGGTGGAGTTTTAACAATTTGTTAAATGTTGGGTACCAATTTTGTCAACAACAGTCGCAAATCGCCTCGCTCGGTGAGGTGTAGTCTGTTCCTTTTCTTTTAGAAAGTAAATTTGCTACCGCACTGAACCCACGCTCAGCCAAATGCGATGAGGGAAATGCAATTAAAAATTTCTGTACTATTTCCCACAATCCAGGGTAGAGTGCCGGTCTTGATTTTTGAAGCCAGAACTCTTGGTATCCATTTCTGAATTTTATTTTTCGTTCTTCGTAAAAGTAGAGTCCCCTCAAAAAATTTACTGAACAGATAAACAAGCAAGTATTTGAACAGTTGATATTATATTTGCTTCTTTCAAATAAAATAAAAAAAAACTCTATCCTCCCAGCCTGTGCCGATCTCTCTTCCCAGTATTCCCCCCCAGCCTGTACCCATCTCTTCCCAGTATTCCCCTCCAGCCTGTGCCCATCTCTCTTCCCAGTATTTCCCCCAGCATGTGCCCATCTCTTCCCAGTATTCCCCTCCAGCCAGTGCCCATCTCTTCCCAGTATTCCCCTCCAGCCTGTGCCCATCTCTTCCCAGTATTCCCTCCAGCATGTGCCCATTTTTCTTCCCTGTATTCCCCCAGTCTGTGCCCATCTCTCTTCCCTGTATCCCCCCGAGCCTGTGCCCATCTCTCTTCCCTGTATTTCCCCCAGTCTGTGCCCATCTCTCTTCCCTGTATTTCCCCCAGTCTGTGCCCATCTCTCTTCCCTGTATTCCCCCCAAGCCTGTGCACATCTCTCTTCCCTGAATTCCCCCCAGCCTGCACCCATCTCTCTTCCCTGTATTCCCCCCAGCCTGTGCCCATCTCTTCCCTGTATTCCCCCCAGTCTGTGCCCATCTCTCTTCCCTGTATTCCCCCCCAGCCTGCACCCATCTCTTCCCAGTATTCCCCTCCAGCCTGTGCCCATCTCTCTTCCCAGTATTTCCCCCAGCATGTGCCCATCTCTTCCCAGTATTCCCCTCCAGCCTGTGCCCATCTCTTCCCAGTATTCCCCTCCAGCCTGTGCCCATCTCTTCCCAGTATTCCCTCCAGCATGTGCCCATTTTTCTTCCCTGTATTCCCCCAGTCTGTGCCCATCTCTCTTCCCTGTATCCCCCCCGAGCCTGTGCCCATCTCTCTTCCCTGTATTTCCCCCAGTCTGTGCCCATCTCTCTTCCCTGTATTTCCCCCAGTCTGTGCCCATCTCTCTTCCCTGTATTCCCCCCAAGCCTGTGCACATCTCTCTTCCCTGAATTCCCCCCAGCCTGCGCCCATCTCTCTTCCCTGTATTCCCCCCAGCCTGTGCCCATCTCTTCCCTGTATTCCCCCCAGCCTGTGCCCATCTCTTCCCTGTATTCCCCCCAGTCTGTGCCCATCTCTCTTCCCTGTATTCCCCCCCAGCCTGCACCCATCTCTCTTCCCTGTATTATCCCCCAGTCTGTGCCAATTTTTCTTCTCTGTATTCTCCCCAGTCTGTGCCCATCTCTTCCCTGTATTCCCCCCAGTCTGTGCCCATCTCTCTTCCCTGTATTCTCCCCAGCCTGTGCCAATCTCTCTTCCCTGTATTCCCCCCAGTCTGTGCCCATCTCTTCCCTGTATTCCCCCCAGTCTGTGCCCATCTCTTCCCTGTATTCCCCCCAGTCTGTGCCCATCTCTCTTCCCTGTATTCCCCCCAGTCTGTGCCCATCTCTCTTCCCAGTATTTCCCCCAGCATGTGCCCATCTCTTCCCAGTATTCCCCTCCAGTCTGTGCCCATCTCTCTTCCCAGTATTTGCCCCAGCATGTGCCCATCTCTTCCCAGTATTCCCCTCCAGCCTGTGCCCATCTCTTCCCAGTATTCCCCTCCAGCCTGTGCCCATCTCTTCCCAGTATTCCCTCCAGCCTGTGCCCATTTTTCTTCCCTGTATTACCCCCTAGCCTGTGCCCATTTATCTTTCCGGTATTCTCCCCAGCCTGTGCCCATCTCTCTTCCCTGTATTCCCCCCAGTCTGTGCCCATCTCTTTCCCTTGTATTCCCCCCAAGCCTGTATCCATCTCTCTTCCCTGTATTCCTCCTAGTCTGTGCCCATCTCTCTTCCCTGTATTCCCCCCCCAGCCTGTGCCCATTTTTCTTCCCTGTATTCTCCCCAGTCTGTGCCCATCTCTCTGCCCTGCACATCATCCCCCTAGTTTGTGCCCATATATCCTCCTTGCATCCTCCCTCCCAAACTATTCCTGTCTCTGTCTCTCACTTTTCCAGCCAGTTCCAATGAATGCCAGACACTGTTTTTCAGTCAGTGTGTGTGTCTCAGTGATACCAGTATGTATTGGTTGCACTGGCGTGCCCGTTACATTAGGGTGTGCACCAATTGAACTTTTATTAATTTAGAAGTTATATTTAGAATATTTTGCTCAAAATACACATTTTTCATTAGCAATAAGAAGCCTGTAATCAGAGATACAGTCAGGTTTAATGCTTTTCATCATGAACCAAATAAGGGAAACCTAAAATGTCAATGTAGGAGTTGAAAGAGGACCTCTTCACCAAACATTAGCGTGTGCCGCGCACACCTATGATTGGTTGACTGAGAGTGATAGGAGTGTGATTGTTAACAGCAATTACTCCTATTAGTAACAGCACTGTACATGGTGGGATCACAGTAAATGTCAACCACTCAGTCACATTCTCAGTGATCCCAGCATGTGCAGGCTGCCTGAAAAAGTTTGATGGCTGACAGCAATCAAAAGCTCCTATCAGTAAAAGCACTGTATATGCTGGGATTTCAGTGATATAAATGGCAAGCCAATATTAAAATACATTGGCTTGCCAATTCCCTTTCTCTCCTTGTCAGAATTAACTGGCAGACAGAATTACAAGTGTCAGAAAAAGTAAATAACAATATATATTTTCACTTTTAGAACTATAAAAAGTAACCCCTTTTAGCAATTACCTACAGCGGAGCTATAAAATTTGTTTTACACCCTAAGGGTTCATTTTTTTATTAACTCCCTCCCTGATGACTGGTTACATACAAAATTCTCCGCGGTCACTAAGGTGACTCCGAGTGCACATTGTTGTATGTTACCTAGACTCTAAGTACAACATTTGCCAAAGCATTGGTTTGCAGTATTGGGTCCAGATTTGGCAAAAATATTACAATATTTCTTAAAGAGTGAATAACAGAATATTATGAACAGTGATAATCTCTAACTCTTTTCCAACAGTTTCTCCATTTGTTTTAGAATTCAAACCCACAAACTGTTGTGTTAGTGTAAAATTTTAGTCTGAAGTGTATATTTGTAACACTCAGTTTGTGGTTTTTATCTTGGCTATCCGAAAAAAATGGTATTGATTTTTTAAAAATTCTGTCCAATTAATTGAAAAACTAATCGATTATGAAAATAAACGTTAGTTGCAGCCTGACTGCTATCACTTATCACTCACAAATAAGGATTATTGGCAAAGCACACAAAAATAGTGAGACTTATTCCTAGATCCCTGCTTTTTATAGTTTTGAAATCGTGCACGTATCGACTTGTATGCCTTCGCTTGTTTACAATGCCACCGGTGCACTGGCTCTGTAAACAAGTCATCACAAGCTCCCATATTCTTATCAAAACATGCTTGATTGCGTGAATTGCGTAATATTTGTCTTTACTTACCAACTTGCAAAGACTTGTCGCGGATAAAACTAAAATCAATTCTAAATTTAAATTTTTAAATGCGCCTTTATGTGATAACAATAAGATGAAAAATTTAAAGCGTAGAAATGAATAAATATTAAATTCTTCAATACGCTGCCACCCCTCTTGACCTGCTACCGCCCCCCCCCCCCATGGAAGGCTTCAGCACCCACTGGGGGGTGGTACCGCCTGTAGCAGATTAGAGATGGGAGATGTGACAGATTAGACCAGTATATCTACCGCGATATGTATTATATAGGCATATTTATATCTATGGCTATCTTTAGATACCAGGCCATTTGACGCAGCTGGCCTAAGAAATCAATGGCTGCGTTTCCAGCCTGCTGGAAGGAAGCAATTAAACGGGTCCGTGACAATTTTCTCTGAAGTCATCACAGGTGTGAATTAAATCGAACACCTTTTTGGGGTCTACCCAGAAGGCAGAAGGAGCAATTGCTCATGGCAGGGAGAAGACACAGCCAGAGCGGCACCCCAACCGCATATCAAAGAAGCAATCACATTCTCTGATCACTGAAGGTGGTCTTTGGGAGATGATTGATAGACCAGGGAATTAAGATTAATGATGAAGCATACTGAGCGTGCTCAGGAGAGGCGAATTCTGGAGATTGTAGGCAAAGGCTCTGCCAGCTAGGAGGCTGGACTTAGAAAAAGTCTGGGGCATGCCATGTGCTTTCGCTGATCACAGGGGTTCAATCAAAATTGATGATCGGTCCATGCTGTCCATGCTTAGATCTCCAGCGGATCTATGCATGTCTCCATCTCCAACCCCGGAGTCACTGATGCTAGCTTATTGTTTGTAAGTAATGCTCTGTGTTTAATCCTTTTCTTTAATTTGCTGTGTAGTGTGTAATTAATTGATTTATTCTATCTATAATTTTGGTAACCAATGCACGGATTTTTCTATATCATAAATAAATATAACTTATTTAAGATTCTGCTTCTGGCTGATGAGATCCACGCTAAGAGACTGGAGTATTGCTGGTTGTTTTAAGCTCGGGTAGATACGAAATTGTGAGCTGCAGTCACTGGGGACGGTAGGGATTGTTGTCTATGCAGTCACTGTCCGGGTCTAGGGTAGGCAGACAGCGCGGTTGCTTAGCCCTGCCTCTCTCGCTGCGACGCGCGTAGTGTCCATGAGGACTGGTGGCAGCGTAAATAATAGAATAGGAAAGTGAGTCCAGGGATTGTGGGAGACGTAGTCATTACCCGCTTCAAGAGAAGACTTGTACTGCGTTGCAATCCTGGGACCATTGTATTGCGCTCTACGTACCTGTTGCGAGAGAAAGTGTGCGGGGACGGATAGGTAAGCAAGCGCGCGGGGGCGTGTTGTCCACGCAGTCATTATCTGGGCTAGGCTAGACAGATAGTGGGTGGCTTAACCCGGCGTCTTTCGCAGCAGCACGCGTAGTGGTCGTGACACCGCCCCCTGTTGGGAAACACTGCTCTGGAGCATGGATCTCAAACTATGCCCTCTCCCCGTTGTTGATTGTCTACAACTTCCAGAATTCTTTGAATGAAGTGGAGAGCCAGAGAATCATGGGAGATATAGCTGGGAAACATTTGAGGGAGGTAGAGTTTGATCCCTGCTCTAGAGCGTATGACCCAGATTACACCTTGTCTAGCTCTAGTTTGTCTGGTCTAGCTCTAGCTCCTCACAACTGTTTGCCCACTGGTGGGCAGACAAAAATGATCTCTTACTAGATCCAGGACTGGACATGTTGAACACTGGACGTTTGCCAGGTGGGTCCTTGGTCTTGAGGTGCTGGTCAGCGGTACATTGGGAAGTCAGCCTATGCACTCAAGAATGGTTGGCTTTAGTAAGATCTCACATAAATCTAATACCTAATGCTCAGGCTTCCTTCTTCTCATGAAGAACCAGACAAGAGCGTGATCTGACTTGCCGCTAGGGCCATATAAAAACGTGTGGATTTTTTTGTCTCCAATCTTTATTTTCAGGCTTTTATACATACAGACACCAGAAACAAGATCACATATATACAAATATATGCAGTATTTCCTTAAAATCTGGTCCCTTTAACATAGTATGCAAAGGAAAAGCTTACAAACCCCTAATTAAATACACAAATATATCATTAACAAATTTTCTCCAACCAAATGAAAACAAAAGCAAACAAACAGGAAAAGAAAAAAAACAAAACACACTGCTGTGGCTCACGAACCGTAACATTGGGACGATAACATACTACCGGCCCAACGTATTCCTCCCAGGGTCCCCACACCTTATCATAAATATGTGGAGTTTGATTTATCTTAGCTGTAAGCTCTTCCATTAAACACGTGTCCTCAATCTTAACACACTCCTTTATAGAGGGGATTTTATCACTTAACCAGTTACCCGCCAGAGCCCGTCTCATAACTGATGTGAATTTCACAACTTATTTTCCTCGTATATAAGTATTGACAGGGGTCTGGACAAAAGGAGAGCCCAGGGATCTAACCCAATATCACTCCTAAATACAACAGAAAGAAAGCATCTGATCTTACCCCAGAACTGTTTTACTAATGGACATTCTCACCACACAAAATGTGAGGGTTTGTAGTGATTTAATAAAATGTAATAAAATAGTTAAGGTTGAAAGTGGTAGCACTTGTAGGAGGCCAAGTTTATTCAATTCTCTGTATGTGTCAATCTTTCCATAAGTGGAACCCATTTCAATAACAAAAATATCAACTACAAGACGGTGTCAAAGAGAAAGTATAGAGTTACCAAGACGTGACAGACTTATGAGTGCATTGGGTAAACTTGCTCAAGCGCACCTTTGTTCCTGATGATGTGAGCAGCATTGTGGGGAATGCCAGTAAGGCAAGAAAAAATTCTTATTATAGGTTACCTTACAAACAACATTGAAATGACACTCTTGCTCCTTGACTGTTCCAGAAAGGGGTAACAAAGCCATATGATATGTGTACTCACATTTCTAGAACAGTTTTCAGCTGTTCCAGTTTAGATTTTCGCTCTTCAATCTCACAGTCGTTATGGCTTCCAAGTTCTGTGAGGAGAAGTCGTGCTATATCCAGCACTTCCTGTTTAAAATTTGAAATTCTGATTAGATTTAAATGCTTCATTCCATCTATGTAATATAACTACTTTGCATTGGCTTCAACAGGTAAATGATGGCGATATACAAATCTAGAACTAAAAAAAAAGTATCTCAGTGTAGATAATCAGTAACTAAATCACTTTAAAACACACAAAGCTATATTTACAAAGTAGTAGTTTTGGCATGACTGTTTATCACATGCAGACACAGAGGATTACATAAAATGAGCATTTCTGGGGCTTTACCTTACAGATGTCACAGTCCTATTCAATTTACTGTGGTTATCTCTAAATTGCATCTTCTTTATCCTAGCCCTAACAATTTTGGGGGAATTTATAGACACGATAAAAAAAAAACATGAGTCTGTGTTAACAAAGTGTAGCCATGGATTTGGAAGAAGGTCACAGAATTCTATCATCGCTGGGACTCAAGCTAAGGCGCCAGTAAGAAAACCTAAGAGCCAAATACAAGTTTTTAGGAGCCAGAAGCAATGACCAAACAGTAGATTTGCTAAAAAAAAATATTAAAAGCGCATTGATGATACCTGTAACTGTTCTGGTCTCTTTAGTTTCAACTTTCCAGTTTTGTAACCGTCATAACGTTCAAATAATTCAAAAAACCTAAATTGGAAAATAAGTAGTTACAAATAATCAAGAGTTATGGTTTCCTCCACCTTGCACAGTATTTAGAACCGCTGAACTCCTTTGCACCCCATCCCATTTTAACTCTTTAGTTATTGTTAAAACTCACCTTGAATCCAGCACAGCAATGGTCTCCAATACTCCAGACATGACATGCTGCTAGCTCGCGGGAAGCCGGAGCATGTCACGGGGTGGAGCTAAGCATCTGCTCTGGGAGGGCTTAATTAGCCCTTTGAGAGCCTCCCTCCTCCCCGGACAGGAGAGGGAAGCGAGGATGCTCAGGGCACTGCACGTAGATTGCCCCTTTAATAACTGGGTATTCAGGTATCAGATATACATCTATAAGAATTGTCATTATCTGAATAACAGCTAAATGGAGGAATGGAATTGGTAAGGTACATGAAAATTATATCATTGAATTAAATCAACTTCAGGTGGAGATCCATTATTTGAACACCCTTGGTTTAGGACATCCTCATGTAATAATACATCAATAAATACTGCAGATTCATGATAAAATTATCCAGAGCTGACATGAAGAGTCCATTCCAAACAATAAGGTGCAATATTACAAATAATAATGGTTATTATTTATTTGAAATAGGACATTTAGGACGCCAATAAATTCTATATTCAATATAATCTTTGTTCATTTGGATAAATCTATTGTTACTGCCAGTCAGTATCTTCTTAAGCCGGTTCAAAGAATGATTCCCTTATAGATTACAAGGATAACTGTTACTGTACCTGGAATGTCGAACCTCCATTTTCATTTTCTGCTTTGGGGTTCGATCACCATGGCGAATCACTGCTATTACACACCGCAGCTCCATCCTAACAAAACACAGAGTCGATACATCGAATAAACCCAGTTCCTGTGTACGTTTTCCTGGAAGGCATATCTTTTTCATTCTGAAGCCATAGTCTTGCGTCACACCCTGCACTAATTTTATATTTAATTTACTATTATACAGTATATTTGTTTTGATTAAGTAAAAATAAAGTGAACCTATCATCGACAGGTTCACTTTTTGTGTAAGATCTCATAAAAGAATGGAGATCACATTGATTTTTAAAATCAATACGATGATTGGCGATTTATTAAAAACTGCAACTTACTGTGGTCCAGCTCTGTGTGCCACCAATCACGCTCTTCCATGGGCATTTCTATATGGGGGCATCCATGACAGAGCTGCACAGCTAGTCAGGTTAGTGCAAACATCAGGAGAACCTGTGTGATGACCAGTTCTCACCTATTGCACTTCTGTTGGCATAGACCTCTATACCGAAAGACTGGAGGAGTGTGGAGGGCACATAATTTAATAGAGAATTATTAAAACAATATTGTGTAACCAATTGGCTTGCGCAATGCATAGAGCATTTACAGTGACTCAATCGTGCTCAAACCACCTATGCTCATGTGATAGGGCAGAGGTCAGCAACTGTGGCTCTTCATGAGGTTTTGGAACCATCTACCATGATGCTCCGCTACCCATTAGATGGCTAAACCTCATGGTAAATGTAGTTCCAAAACCTCTGGAGTGCCAAGGCTGCTGACCCTGGAGATCGGGTAATAATATGCAAATGATTTGAATGTAGCTTACAAAAGGACCATGAAAATTTGAATAAATCTCTAAGAAATGATCACTTTTGCTCACTCCTGGCATATGTCAAGAGAACTGTGATAGCAGAGAGAGCACGAGGGCCGCCATTTAGGTTGATCTCCTGTTTATTAATGGCAGGCTATTTAATGCCAAGGTGATTTCAATTGAGTCAGTGTCAGCATCACTGCAGAGGGCCAATTACACATCTGTCTCACAATCACCCTTGTTGTGCCATGACCATGAACCAGCATGATGTAGACACTCGCAAAGGAACCAGGTAAGCGACTGGCGACATCTCATCAAGGGATGAGATATTGCATTGATTTATAGGATCAATGTGATCTCCATCATTTGTCAGCAACAGGTTCTCTCGAATTCTTCTTCAAATCATGCAATGTTGCGTGAATCAAGAAAGATTCACTTAAGTCAGTAAATAAACTCACTGTCCAGTACAATGTTTACAAGACATGGAATTTAAGTTATACAGGTTTAAGCTCCAAGCAGACGGAATATTTCAGAAAATCTACATATCCTATTTCTTACATGGTGCCTGAAGTGGTTGGTACAATGGGAATATCCTCTGCTTCTGTAGGAATTGACCACGGTATATGGAATTGTGGTGCAAGTTCTCTCATAATTATATTTCTGAAAGAAAATAACAGAAACCATCAAACAAAGAAATTGTGTCAAGCAGAGAAGCTATCAACTATATTATATGCAAGAGTTAATTCTTCAATAAAGGACAGCGTATGAACATTTACCATTTATGGAGCCAATAAAAATATTTTGAAAGATAAGATATCAGTGTTTGTGTGTTGGGTTTGTCACAGCCTGTTACATCCATTATTAATCACTATACTCATGAAAGCCAGAGCACAAGTGATGAGTCTGTAGTAAATGGACAAGTCATAAAACTGTAAAAACAATGGATTTGTGAACATCAACCAGAATTTTAAAAATGACAATATTTCTCTGCCTCAGTATTTAGGCAAAACATGAATACTTAGTAGTCCCTTCACTAATTCCATTGAGTTTACTCGATCTGCAAAATGCCTGAGATATAGTTAACTATATTTTACTGAGAGGGTGGTGGATACATGGAACAGCCTTCCAGTTGAAGTGGTAGAGGCCAAAACAGTGATTGAATTTAAGCAGGCATGGGATAGGCATAAGGCTATCCTAAACAAAAGATAAATCCAGGTAAAGTATCCATGTAATTGGGCAGACTAGATGGGCCGAAAGGTTCTTATCTGCCGACATTTTTCTATGTTTCTATGTTAACTAGAGATGGTCATATTCATTTGCATTCCTGCAGAATAACATTTTCTGCAAACAAAATTGTACAATTAATTGTAGCAGCATTAACTGACCGCAGCTTGTCGAATACTGTACAAGCCCTCTAATAGTGTCATGGCAAACGTCACTGCTGCCGGAAGGCCCAAGCTGGTGCTGCTCCTACTTGAAAATCCCTGGCAGCAACTTTTCTGCGATGCCCTGGTCAGTACTGGCTGTCCTACAAGCAACAACAGGTGCTCCCACTAACGAACGCTGTGCTTCACTTCATAAGGGCGAGGCTCCCAAGGTGCAGTGCTTCTGCATTCTCTACCCTTGGTGTATTTCTCTCCTGAGGCCTGCTCCCTCTCAACCCTGCCTCCTATGCCTTGCTGTGTTCCCCAAGCCTCCAGAAGTGTTCCTCAAGCCTGCAACCCACCGTGCTCCCTACTGTCGACTATACCTTGTTACCCATTGTGCCCTCTGTCAGCAATATACCTGCCCACCAGCCACCGGAGTCTCCAGCATATCCTCCAAGCCTCCTGTATACTCCCAGCTTGCCTAGCCTCTTGTGTATATCCCATCAGCCTTCTTCCTGTCCTACCTGTCTGTTGTAAGTCCTGGTGTGTGCCCTCTGTGTCTTGTTCCTCCCCTGCATTGTCCCTCACCATCCTCCCACATACCCGCTACCAGTCATATTGCTATTGCACCTGTGTTAACCACAATAAACCCCCATTTGGAACCCATTCAAGCGTCTCTGCTTGTTTTGTCACTTCATATGAGGCTCATACCCTCACCCCAAGTCGTAACAAATAGCATTGTCAACTTCTTTTACAATGTGTGTGTAGATGGCTGTGAGTGCATGTGAGTGTGTGGTGTGGATAGGGTTAAGGAAATATTAAAAGAGGTTTTCCGTAAACACTTGGCTGTGAAGGGGTTAAAACAATCAATCGGTGCATTGAGAAACACCACTAGTCAAAGGAGCACTTTGAATCATTCTTCATCAAGTTATGGTACTTCCATATAGCGACTAATGGAAACATACAAATGTAGCCATGTTGGTAAGTAGAAACACAGCGTCTGTTGTCTTACGGACTATTTTATTTCACAACAAAATACTTGCAAAGTGCTGAACTGCATATTTCAGGCTGAGGGTTTCAAGCTGTGCATAGCACCTACACTGCAAGCAAAGGATGAAAAATAGCAGCACCTTCAGAAGGTATACAGAAGCTGAAAGTTTGTAAATAAGACCATTCAAATGCATCTACAGAATTTATTTTTGTGTCTTTAACACAATATAGGCAATATAAGAGAAGGGGATGAATTTAAGCCAATCCATAAAAAAAGCAAAAAAAAAAGAAGCAAACCTAAGCTTTATGGTTTTGAAATGGAAAGAGGAACTTGTGGCATGTAAAGGAATATTTGGTGCGTCCTTTATTCCTCTAGTCTTGGGAGACATTCAGTCAGGGATTCCACGAACGTGCTTAAGCTGCATCTTCACTTTGTTGAATTATTTCTGTGTGTATTGAACATCGATTTTGAATCATTTGCTTAGTGAAGCTTAGAGTGAATCTCTTGGGAATAAAACCTTATCTCCATCTCCTCAGCGACTCAGGGCTTCCGAAATTGTATATCTTGCGGAACTTGTGTACTTTTGAAAGCAAGTTATACAGTGCCTGTGCAGGATGATGTACCGGTGCTGAGTGCGCACAAGAGCACCAGTCTTCGGCTGCGGTCTCACAACACTTGCTGCTGCAAGTATTTGGAGACCGGATGATGTCAGCATGCTTTGCATGCTGACATCATCGTTCCCCGAATTGGTCCCCAGGAGGCAGGATATTCAAAATCCCATCTGCAGAGTGACAGCTGTGTGGCCGGAGGGAAAACCTCCATTTCACACAGAGATATCGGCAAAACAGGACCAGAATAAGGGAAAGAATGAGACCACAGACAACGAGAATCCATAAACATTGTAGTGATAGAGCCGATCTGGTCCCGAAATTTCCTCATACAGTGACATTTGGGGCCATTTGCCAAATTTTGGCGAACTGCCAGCAAGTACGGTGCCTGTTCGAAGGCAGTAAAATTCCCCATAGAGTCGCAATGGTTAATCTATTCAGAGAACATCGAACAGCAGTGAAAAGTTGCCAAAGCTCTCTGCTGTTCGGTGCTTTCATTTGCCAAGTTTATTCAGGAGAATCCCATAGGCTTCAATGTTAAAAATATTCCCATGTTTTTATCCAATATCTAAAAAAACGTTTATTATTTTAATCTGCAGTAGAAAGTCTCTTCATTTATAGATTTTTTAGGTATTTTTCAGGATTTTTTTCGGCAATTTTTTTCCCTGTTTTTTCTTTTTTTCTGTAACAAACCTTTTTATTATCATTCACTGGACCTTATATGTAAATTCCAGGCATTTTCGTTCAGTAGTTGGTTTTTTTTTGCAAAGAGATTTAAAATGTTGATACTTTCAATCGTATTGGTATTTTTTCCCCCCGTCTGCCGGCTTTCTCCTGCAGCTTCTCAGCGTGTTTGCAGCGCCCGATTCCCTGCAATTCGGGGGCCCTGCAGTGAATGCTGAATTCACCACAGGGTGGAGAAATTTGATTCCCTGAAGTGCAGGAAGGAGAGCACCAAAATGTCGGCGATATTTCGGTGCTCCCTGAATAACCCCCTATGTTTTAGTGTTTGCCGATATTGCAATGCCAAGAAATGCTGGTGCTTCTCAAAGCAAACATTTAAACAGTAAAAAGAGCTAGTGGTAAATAAAAGATTTGACAGAAGTAACAAAAACTATTCGGTCCCTAAACAAAGCAATATTATTTATTGAATGTTTTGCTAGTGACACTTAGATTAAAAATAAAGCCACGGAATTTTAACATACCCCAGTATTTTGGCACAATCGTCATAGTATTTCATCGAATTCTTCACAAAGCTGAAACCATTAACATCACACACAAAAGAATGGCCGTTGGCACGTAGCAAGTCAAATCCACAAACAGTTTGCTGAAAGACATAAGAGATTAAAAGAAGAACACGAATTAGGATATACAGGATAATGATGGAAGCATGTAGAATTTTTGCTGTTATGGATTCGTCCCCCCCCCCCCCAGAAAGCTCGGACAGCTCCTAACTGTTAGTTAAATATACAGACAGCAATAAGCTCAATGTAAATAAACTCCACATATTGATTTAGATGTCAGAAGGAAACATGTATAAAAAGAAATATAAAATAATAAAAAAGATGTTATTAATCTTCAGATTGAAAATGCACTTGTCCTTTACATGAATAGATGTTGCCGAAGCAAAACAAACTTACAGGGTTATTCAGAGAGAGGTGAAAACCGTGAGAATGACTGGAGAATTGAAAATTCTAGGTCAAAATAGTCAAACCAGAAAAATTCTCCCATTTATCTCACTTTCCAAAACGGCTATTTGGTCTAGATTTTTCATTCTCCTGCCAATTCTCCTGGTTTTCACCTTTCTCTGAATAGCCCAGTTAGTGTAGGCATTTGGAAAGAGGAAAAAAGTCTAGTGAAGGTGTTAACGTATAAAATGAGTAAGAGGCAAGTAGAACCCAAAAACAAGAAAATAATCTTTCATCAGACTTTCTTGTAATGTAAAGCAAAGCCTTGTGGCTCAGTTCTTGGTCTCGTTAACCGTGAATTCAGGCATTTAATATCACTTCTACAGAACATTTGGTGGCTCAACCAAAGCAATTGAAGGTTAATATTGCTTCCCTTGAATATATTTAACAACATAACCATTACTTACCTTAAAAGCCAAGCACACTTTTCTTGCAACTAGTTTCTCCATGGCAGTTAGCATAACAGGATAACGTATCTCCTTTCCCTCACTGTCTCGCTCCACCTTCCCATCCAAAGCAGGTGACTTCCGAGCTTCTGCGTGGGCATAATCTGGGCCAACAGTGTACACCTATCAAACAGGATATGACAATCCCCATTGCATTTTAGCACATTTCCATTCTAGGCTTAAGGGACCTGATTGTTAAGGAAACGCATAACGATTGTTATGTATGTGTACCTTCACATCTGTACCATCTGTGGGCATGAATTCTTCATAAATGTAGGATCCGGTCTTTCGAACACTGCTCTCGGGGGAGTAAACACTGCTACGACTGCCAATCTATAAAGTCCAAAGACCATGGAAATGTACTGTAATTAGCTATATGTTAGTATTAATGCACTACAAATAATGTTATGTGATCAAAATAACAGATTTAATGTTCAAGCGTAAAATCAGAATAAAAAAATAAAGTGCTTAGGTAGCGCTGATATGTAAAAAGAAGGAAATCGCTAATACACAACCAGGCGATCCTTGCCGTTCAACCACCACAATATAGAAAATACAAAAACTGGTGTAGCGATAACAATTTTCCTTAGCGTAGATCACAGGTCACAGTCCCAGATAATAGATCTGTCAACTCTTCTCCTTAAGCGACCTCAAAGGTAACAGAGAGAACACATCCTAGTGCGACCTGTATAAAATGGCTGTGGGTGTCTATGCATATAATAGCACTCACATGAAACAGAGCCTCCCTGGCTCGAGGTAGTGTTTGATGTGAGTGCTATTATATGCATATATGCAACCCAATAAATGGTTTGACAAGGAATGCAGTACACTAAGAAACAACCTATGAACAGTCTCAAATAAAAAACACAGAGACCCCGACAACATCGACCTGAGGATCACTCATGGTGTCCTGCAGAAAAACTATAAACAAATCCTCAAAAAGAAAAAACAAAACTTCATCTCCCAAAACCTTCAACAACTGGAAAAGGCTCTTCAGGAAAACTCTTTCTGGGAAACCTGGAGTCAAATAGGCTCAGGATCCAAGAAAAACCACCTCCACATCCAAAATGGCAACATCTGGCTCAACTACTTCAAGAGCCTGTACAAAGACATTGCCAAAGAGGAGCTAACTGGGGAACAGGAACACATCATCAGAAGACTACATGAACTGGAGGAAAAAAAAATCAACTATTTGCAAAACCCTTTAGACACACCCATTACAGCCCAAGAAGTAGCAGAAAAAATTCAAGATCTGCGAAGTAAAAAAGCAAGCGTGATGGATGGAATTCTTCCAGAGATGATTAAACACGGCTCTCCAGAAGTACACACCGCAATATGTAAAGTTTTCAACCTGGTTCTGAGCGTTGGATTCTACCCTCAAGTATAGAACCAAGGCCTCATAACACCCATCCATAAGAGTGGAGACCAATATGATCCAGCCAACTACAGAGGGATATATGTCAGCAGCACACTGGGAAAACTGTTCAATAGCATCCAGAACAAAAGAATCCTCACCTTCCTGACACAGCATAACGTCCTCAACAGAAGCCAAGCGGGGTTCATGCCAAACCATCGCACTACAGATCACATCTACATCCTGCACAGTCTTATCAAGTACCATGTCCACAATACAAAACATGGGAAAATATATGCCTGCTTTGTGGACTTTAAGAAGGTCTTTGACTCAGTGTGGCACCCAGGCCTGTTCCTTAAACTACTGGAGAGTGGAATAGGAGGGAAAACATATGACATCATCAAGAGCTCATATAATGAGAACTTCTGCAGCATAAAGGTGAATGGGAAAAGAACAGAGTACTTCCGGCAGGCTCGTGGAGTCAGACAAGGCTGCAGCTTAAGTCCAACCCTCTTTAACATCTACATCAATGGACTGGCTGAAGCTCTAGAATCCTCCTCAGCACCAGGACTAACTCTACATGACACCGAGGTGAAGTTCCTGTTGTGTGCAGATGACCTCCTATTACTGTCACTGTCAGTGCTGTAAAAATACAGTGCGGCATGGGCACTACCCATCAACCAAAAGAAAACAAAGGTCATGGTTTTCCAAAGGAAGAACGCAAAAACCAAGAGTTCCTCTTTCACACTTAATGTCTGCATTCTTGAGGAAGCCAACAGCTACACATACCTCGGCCTAGAAACAAACTGATAGGGCCTCTATGGCTGGTTTGAAATTTCCCTAAGAGACAAGGCGTGTAGAACCTTCTATGCCATCAGGAGAAACCTCTACAAACTAAAACCGCCTGTAAGAGTCTGGCTTAAAATCTTTGATAGCGTCATCATTCCAATCCTCCTTTATGGCCCCATCACCTTCCCTGACCAACCCAAATGGGACACCAGCCCAACAGAAATATTCCATCTGGAATTCTGCAAGCACCTCATCCAAGTCCATCGGAGCACCTCTAACAATGCTTGCAGGGCCGAGCTGGGCAGACTCCCCTTACTTCTTGCAGTACAGAAGAGGGCGCTATCATACTGGGACCACCTAAACATCAGCAGCCTCAGCTCATACCACCATAAAGCCCTACTGGCCAACAAGGACCACCCCAAACCATGTGGGCTGCAACAACTCATATCCACCCTGATCATCCAAAGCCCCCATGAATGTAACCTGACAAAATATCAAATAAAGGCCCTAATTAACGATTCCAGGGAAAACTATATCAGAGAATGGAGACATGATATAGCAAACTCTCAGAAACTCACCATTTACCAATCCCTACAGAGGGAATACAAACTGGCCCCATACCTGGAGCTACTACAAGACCCAAAGGACAGACAGATCCTGAGCCGGTACAGACTGAGCACCCACAGCCTGGAAATCGAATCAGGGCGGCATAGACAGACCTACAAGCCCAGGGAGAATAGACTGTGCCAGCATTGTGACCAGGGGGCCCTGGAAGATGAGGTCCACTTCCTCCTACAGTGCCCCAAGTACTCAGCACTGAGGGAAATTCACTTCCAGAGACTCTCCGCTCTCATCCCGGACGTCACCTCTATAGAAGAGATGAGGAAACTCCACATCATACTGGGAGAAGAGGAGCCGGCGGTGAAAATATCTGCCCAATACGTCACAGAATGTCACAGACTGAGAGGAACATGAGAGATCCCAGACTTCTAAATCCCCAACACGGACTCACCCCCATCCGACCTCACATTATCCCTTACCCATGATAATGTCCATGGACTTGCCCATTCCCCCCCATATATGTCCCACTACCCCTCCCCCCCCTCCACCATATATGCTTTGGCAATGCTAAAATGTATTTGGTCCTGCCAACAAAGCTTATTTTGATTTGATTTGCATAGACACCCACAGCCATTTTATACAGGTCGCACTATGATGTGTTCTCTCTGCTCCCTTTGAGGTCTTTTAAGGAGAAGATTGACAGATCTATTATCTGGGACTGTGACCTGTGATCTACACTAAGGAACAATGTTATCGCTACACCAGTTTTTGTAAAATCAGTATAGACAGATCCTTAAAAACAGACATACAGGTCTATTCAAAGAAAGGTGAAACTCAGGAGAATGACTGGAGAAGTGAAAATTCTAGGTCAAAATAGCCAAACTAGAAAAATTCTCCCATTTATCTCACTTTACAAATTGGCTATTTGGTCTAGATTGTTCTCTTCTCCTGACAGTTCTCCTGATTTTCACCTTTCTTTGAATAGACCTGATATACTGCATTATACCTTTCTATGGAGTTTCATACCTTCCTGAAGAGCCTTTGGCTTCCTCCTCCAGCTGATGTTGGGTAATAGATATAAACATTGTGGTCTTCTGCACTCACAGGCTTTTCTACAAAGGGTTTGGGGAAAATCTCTCCATTCACTTCTACCTGGTCTTCTCCTTCAACCAGATTGCATTCTATGGGTGAAGACTTGGCATTATTTCCCTTCAACTAAACATACAAACCTTCCGATCTCTGACAAGAAATTGCACTGTTAAAACACTTCGTTATTCTTCTGTAATGGAACAAGTCATCTCTCAGATCCCAGAGATATCACCCAAGGTCAGTGATATAATTTGGGATGTGCATGACCAAAGCGATTTCGATGCACATCACATGTCAATGTAGAGGACAATATATGAATCCAACAAACAGGATACTAAAGAAAGGCCTCATACCTAGGAATATCCAAAGTCAACTTTATTAGCACACTCCAAACTCACAGAATGAGAAAGCAGGGAAAGCAGACAAATGACTAATGCTTTTCGAACACGTGCTCCTGACGAAGAATACTAAGAATAGAGATGTGAAACTAAAAATACATTAGGCGTTTGTCTGCTCTACCCACTGGTTCAGCATATATGTATGAAGAACAGCGCGAGTATGAAAACTCCATATATTTATTTATATTCTCCACAAGACGGGATGTTGTCTTCTCAGTCAGTTTTTAAAATGAATCTGCCAAGCCAGATGCCCATATTACCATTGCTCAACCAGACACAGCGATGCTCTCCCAGAGCTTATTTAAATGGTGGCCTGCACCATCCTGCTCCTAAGAATATTTGTTTATGAAACGACTTGCCAGACCCAAATAAGCAAATCAATATATGAATCACAGGGGGTTATATGGAGTGCAGTCTCCAAACTAAACAAAAGCCATTTAAATGAAATCCAATATTACTCAGCAAATCCTGAATAAAGGAACAGGACAAATGCGGTCTAGTAGAATGGTGTGTAAAGTGTCCAGGCCAAGACCAGCAAACACGGGCATCCTCTGTTTATAGATTGCACATAATACATTACTATTTGCAGATTTATGCAATTTCATCTTCTATTTGATGCTTTCACCTGTAATCAAGTATTACACAAAACCACCATGTGCATTATTAACACACCAGATTGACAAATGCTTAGATCAGACCCATACTTTACCTATATATATATATTTATTAAAACTCAATATATACACTACACTGTCAACTATTTCATTATCGATTAATTGGTCTGTGTACAGCACACACTGCTTACAGTAGGAGTTAAGCGTTAATAAGCTCAGACATAGCTGATTGGAGATGATGATGGAAACTGAGCAATGACCTTGCAACTGCTAAATCTAATGGGTGCTACCCTTTGCTGATCCTTCTTGACCACTCGCTCCTCCTTCAAACTCTTAGTGATATAGCCTTCAAAGTACTGTTCATACATGGTTCGCTTCCTACCTGTCCCAACGATTATTTAGTGTCTCACTTGCAGGAAGTACCTCCTCCCGGCAGCCTGTCTCTGTTGGGGTGCCCCAAGGGTCAGTACTGGGCCCTCTATTTTTTTTCAGTCTACATTGCATAGGAAAACTGATCAGCTCCTTTGGATTCCAATACCACCTATACTCTGATGACACTCAAATTTATCTCTCCTCCCCTGATCTCTCTCCAGATCTCCTGGATCGAGTCACTGACTGTCTCGCTGCTGTCTCAAATTGGATGGCTTCCCGCTTCCTTAAACTCAATCTTGCCAAAACTGAAATTCTCGTAATTTCTCCCTCCAAGAAGAACCCAATACCACCTATCTCTCTACAAGTAAATGGAACACCCATTAGCCCGACACCCCAAGCTCGCTGCCTTGGTGTCACTTTTGACTCGGACCTAACATTCTCTTCCCACATCCAGACAGTGACCAAATCCTGGTACTTTCAACTCAAAAACATTGCCCGTGTCCGCCCCTTTCTGACACAAGACACCGCAAAGTTGCTGGTTCATGCTCTTGTCATTTCACGACTTGATTACTGCAACTCGCTCCTTATTGGCCTCCCCAACTCCCGTATTGCCCCTTTGCAATCTGTAATGAATGCAGGGGACAGGCTTATTTTTCTCAACAAACACACCTCGCGTACCTCCCCACTCTGCCGGTCCCTCCATTGGCTTCCTGTACGTTCCAGGATACAGTTTAAAATACTGATGCTCACATTCAAAATCGCTCAGTAACTCAACCCCTCCCTACATGCCTTCATTACTCGGCAAACACATCCCAGCTTGACAACTCCGGTCATCAGGTGATCTCCACCTGTCATCTGTCTACACACGCACGGCCAACTCTCGCCTCCAAGACTTCTCAAGGGCAGCACTGGTCCTGTGGAATGACCTTCCTCACCCTATTAGACTTTCCCCATATATTTAGTCCTTCAGAAATCCCTCAAAACCCATCTCTTCAGATAAGCGTAACACATCATAGATGCAACTCATCCCTCTTCGCACCTACTCAGACATGATTGAAGCTGCTTCTATGGCCCAATCGTTCCCAAACCACTGGCACTCATGATTCTGCTATCTAGTAAAATTTCTGTAGTCTTCCTCAACCCCAATCCCTCTAGACTGTAAGCTCCTATGAGCACCTAGTGTTTCCATCCTATGTCTGTTTATCTCATACCCTTTGGTTATTGTAAACATGTTTCTGTTCACTTGAGTACTTCTACATTCATGATACAAAGCAACGCTTGCCTTCTGGTTTATCAGGATCTCTGTTCAGCACGGCATAACGAGGCAGATCGATCCCCTCCTGTTGCAGAATCCGGTAGACTTCCCTCCTACAGAGATATGGAAAAAAAATATCCTTAGAACAAAGATAAAAATATCCCACATTGAGCTGACAAAAAGTAATTTTAGCCCCCATTGCTAGTGCACAGGGCGTCATTTACCCCACTCTGCTGACTAGGAAAAATGGGCATACAACTGCAGACAACACAATCACGATGGCAAGACCGTGCTCACGTTATTTTGCCCATTCACAAGAAGTGAGATTTTGTGAAAGCAGAACAGCTGTGTTCAGTTTACATGGACAATAGGATTCTCCAGCACCAGAATCTTCACCAGTTGTATGATTCACACATGCTCATGGAGCAGGACATCTCCCAGCAGCTTGCACTGCATACAGTGCGAGACATCAGGAGCGGTGCTGCTCTGTACTACAGCTGAGCGCCTGGTAATGAAGATGCCGTGGATGGAGCCCATGCACTCTGGTACCATACATTCTAATGAAGGAGTACACACAACCCAAGATCGATCCCCTCCCTCTCACCCACCCACATACATACTGGCTCTGAATCTTGCACAAATACACCACACAGAAAGGGGGACGATGGGGAGTGTAAGCAAATCGAAATACAGCGATTATTTGCTATCAACCAAGTGAGATTGCTGATGGTGTTAACTTTGCAAGAGCCCTCAAACCTGCTAAAGAGGAATGCTGTAAGATTCAGTGACAGCATGTGTTCCTCAAACATTTCCCTTAACACAACTCTTAATCAGGACATCAATACCCAGCTAAAGTGTATAGGGAGCACTGCTTCTTTGTATGACACTCCTCATCCACCACACGCTTTGCTAATCAATGGATCCATACTTCTGTTGGGTGAAAGAGACTAACTTCTATCAAATACAAACTTTCACATATCCCTGTTAACCCGAAAAGATGGCACAGAAGACAAAACCGCAGTGTAAATACTTCAACAATGTTCTCCAACATTATAGTGATATCACAGCAATAAATATTATTAGATTTTGGCAACCTTAAAACTAACAATAATATTGCAGAACAAAGCCCCAGGAAGAGAGGTGCAGCCACGTCCCTCCCCACATAACCCGAGCCAGAATACACTCTAACAATACATCCCTCCTAATTCTCAATGTCCTCGTTAACATTACCTCAAATCGTTATTTTTATCCACATTACAAACACCATAGCATTACATATGCATGAAAGAATCTGCATTTAAAATGCTTCTTGCAGCCTCTGGAATTGAGCCAAGTCTACCTAAAGACATCTGTCCGGAATAACATTTCTTTTTTTTACTTCCCATCTCTCTCACTCCATTCTGCCAATGATACCACCGCTGTGCACGCAGAAGTCTGATCACACCAAAGTCATGCTATGGTGTCATCTCCATTTTTTATTTTAGCCGTATTCCACCATTCTTTTTTTTTGCATGGTGTTTGTTTTGGAGGTCTAAAGGAAGGACCTCCTGGAGAAAAACTGCATTGTGAGGATTTGTATTCTATTTGATAAATAATAATTTCCCTGTCCTATACATATAAAAGGTCATCCAAGGCTCGAGTCGAGTGGGAACGCGCGGGAACGGCGTTGCCGCACTTCTCCCACAGCAGGAACACTGCGAGAACGCAGCGTTCCCGCTGTGGCCCGAGCCCGAAACGCTGGAGCAGGCTGCCGCCGCACATTGCCGGCGGGCGCGTGCTTCCTGCTAGAACGGCTGCTGACAGGAAGTGCAGCCGCTCGCCTGGCTGTTTCATCGATACCAGGCGAGCGGCTGCACTTCCTGTCAGCGGCCGTTCTAGCAGGAAGCACGCGGCCGCCGGGAAAGTGCGGCGACCTGCTCCAGCGTTTCGGGCGCACAGAGAGGTGAGCTGGCTCCTGGGGGCAATAATATCCATGAGACCTGGGGGTAATAATATCCATGAGACCTGGGGAGCAATATCCATGAGACCTGGGGAGCAATATCCATGAGACCTGGGGAGCAATATCCATGAGACCTGGGGGGCACTATCCATGAGACCCTGGGGGCATTATCCATGAGACCTGGGGGGCACTATCCATGAGACCCTGGGGGCATTATCCATGAGACCCTGGGGGCATTATCCATGAGACCCTGGGGGCATTATCCATGAGACCCTGGGGGCATTATCCATGAGACCCTGGGGGCATTATCCATGAGACCTGGGGGCATTATCCATGAGACCTGGGGGCATTATCCATGAGACCGGGGGCATTATCCATGAGAGCTGGGGCATATATCCATGAGACCTGGGGCATTATTCAGGAGACCTGGGGGCATTATTCAGGAGACCTGGGGGCATTATCCATGAGAGCTGGGGCATTATCCATGAGACCTGGGGGCATTATCCATGAGACCTGGGGGCATTATCCATGAGACCTGGGGGCATTATCCATGAGACCTGGGGGCATTATCCATGAGACCTGGGGGCATTATCCATGAGAGCTGGGGCATTATCCATGAGAGCTGGGGCATATCCATGAGAGCTGGGGGGCATTATCCATGAGACCTGGGGCATTATCCATGAGAGCTGGGGGGCATATCCATGAGAGCTGGGGAATTATCCATGAGAGCTGGGGAATTATCCATGAGAGCTGGAGCATTATATACCCATATGAGCTGGGGGCAATTATATTGGACTGGGGAACATGTGAACTGGGGAAAATATATCCATGTGAACTGGGGAAAATATATCCATATAACCAGTGCTGTGCATATTATTCTGGGGGTTCAGTGCTGTGCATGTTATTCTGGGGGTTCAGTGCTGTGCATGTTATTCTGGGGGTTCGGTGCTGTGTATATTATTCTGGGGGCTCAGTGCTGTGCATATTATTCTGGGGGCTCAGTGCTGTGCATATTATTCTGGGGGCTCAGTGCTGTGTATATTATTCTGGGGCTCGGTGTTGTGTATATTATTCTGGGGGTTCAGTGTTGTGTATATTATTCTGGGGGCTCAGTGCTGTGCATATTATTCTGGGGGCTCAGTGCTGTGCATATTATTCTGAGGAATCAGTGCTGTGCATATTATTCTGGGGACTCGGTGCTGTGTGTATTATTCTGGGGCTCAGTGTTGTGTATATTATTCTGGGTGTTCAGTGTTGTGTATATTATTCTGGGGGCTCAGTGCTGTGTATATTATTCTGGGGGTTCAGTGTTGTATATATTATTCTGGGGGCTCAGTGCTGTGTATATTATTCTGGGGGTTCAGTGTGGTGTATATTATTCTGGAGGCTCAGTGCTGTGTATATTATTCTGAGGGCTCAGCGCTGTGTATACTATTCTGGGGGTCCAGTGCTGTGCATATTATTCTGGGGGTCCAGTGCCTGTGTATATAATTCTGGGGGGTCTGTGACTGGATATATATATTATATATAAACGCGTTAGTCCAGTTGCCACAATCACGAGTATACCTGTACGGAGTGATACCTTTCACTGATCAGTATAGTTTCCAGTTTACACTCTTGAAAGCTTGTCTTTTAAATGTAAAGTTAACCCAATAAAAATGGTATCACCACGTATTGCTATACTCGTGATATATATATTTTTTCTTCAGGTAATAGGGGTTGTGGAATTTGTGGGTGAGTTCCCTCACTTTTTTTCCCCAGGACTTGAGCTCATTTTTACAGCTTTTGCTCATCATGTTTAAACGCGTTTAGAAACCACGTTTTATTATATGACCCAGAAATAAGTATTTATTTTTTTCGGCAGACTCAGCAGATTCATAATATATCATTTTTATATAATATCCTGCCTGTATAGTATAACAAAAAATGCAATAAAATTATAATTTTTAATCATCTATAGCGTGTAAAGTGTTTTTTTTCCACATTTCATCACATGAGCGTTTGCGGTTATATTTTCTATGGTGTGCTTTTGTACAAAAATTAGAAATGGGGACTCGTTACATTTTTTTTGGGGGGAATTACGTGATTTTTAGCAAACGCGCCCCATAGAAAAAAATCATTAGTGCAGCAACATTGTTCACATTATAATTGAAATGTGAACAATTTTGCTGCACTAATAAAAACAACACACAAAAAAACGTTTTTTTTCTACTTTGAACATGGTCATGTTGGGTATCATTCGAAAGGCCTTTCGAATGACACCCTCCGTGACCCCCTAGCTGCCACGGTTCTGGAGATATCGGGGTTCAAATGAACCCCCTATCTCCACCAGGGCCCAGGCAGCTAGGGGTTCCCCGGCTAACTGACGTCATCACGCTATGCGCGATGACGTCCGGCAGCGAGGGGGGACCCGGAGGTGGAGCCGCCATCCAGGATGGAGGCCCCCACCGGTGCTAGGCCGCAATTGGCGCCGCATGGTGCCAAATCGCGACCGGGTGTCTGAGGGGTTAAAGCCAGGCACCACTTAAAAGGGGAGACTCTTCCCCTTTTAAGCTGAGCCTGGCTTGTGGCGCTGGTCCTTCCCGATCGGGAGGGAGAGGGATCCAAATGGATCCCCCCTCCCTTTTAGGCGATCTCCCGGCATTGCCGGGGGCGGGGGGGTCGCCTGGAAATTACGTCATCGCGCCATCTTGGACCTCGGGAGGTGCTTAACTTCAGCGTCTGAGGACACTGGAGCCAGAACGCCACGGGACCCCGGACAGAGAGATGAGTATCTCCGTGGGGGCTCCCGATTGCGGAGGACGTGTGGGGAACATCCCCCGCATATAGCGAAAGTCAGTTAGGACGTTCCCCACATGTCCTCTGCAGGGAAAGGGTGAATAAGCCCTTTTCTTAAATAAATGTAACTGCAGATTATTTGCTGTAGAAAGTCTCAAGAATGTGGGATGCTGTATAAACAAGTCATATCTGTCTAAAAGGGGAGGAAGGAAAGAAGGAAAGAAAGATAGCTATCTCTTTGTCCGGTGTATAAGCCATTGTCTGGAAACAGGAAGTTAGTTTCTCAACCCCCTTATGCTGAATCACCCAAAGCTGGTTACCGGGCAGAAATCATGTTCTTTTGGGAATCACCAAATATGGTAACAGTGCTGACCATGCTAATTATCGGTGACGTTGAGAATATTCTATTGGCTTGTAATTTGAGATTTTCTGTATGTCCTATATTCTAACAAAGAAATATTAGATATTTGAAGAACGAACTCTGCGTCTGTTGTCTTCATTTATCTCAGCTAGCTAGAACTGCGCCACGCCTTACATAATGCACAAAAGAGAATTCAGAAATCTTCTAAATTGCATGTCTTGGTAAATATGAAATTAATTTTAACAATATTGTATCATGTCCATGTTTCATATACCAATGTAAATGGCACACACCTGCCAGGGACCTGCACCTGCTTTTGTAATTTTTAATTTCCTCAAGGACAGCACCACACTTGCGAAAGGCCCTATAATCCTGGCATTCCCATAGTCTGCAGCCCTTAAAGTAATCCAAAAAAAAATTCTCATCTTTATTTAGAAAGCAGATCTTACTGATTCATTTCTGTGTCTATACCAGCCCGCACCACAAAACATGAGAAAATCTGTACTCTACACCTGGAAACTCAAACACTGGCTTCCCAGATGTTCTTGACCTACAAATTCCAGAATTCCTTGAATGTAATAAATGGCCAGAGAATCATGAAAGATGTAGTTCAGAAACATCTGAGAAGCCGGTATTTGAGATGCCTGCTCTACCTTTACCCCGAACATATACAGGGTTATTCACAGACAGCCAATCTGGCCCCAAACAGGGAATTTCCCTGTATGGTGCCACTTCCTGGCCATTCAGCTATTCACAGAGCAGGCAGTTCGCCAAAACTTGGCGAATTGCCAGCAAGTATGGTGCCTGTTCGGCGGCAGTGGAATACCCATAGAGAAGCAATGGTTAATCTATTCAGAGAACAATGAACAGCAGTGAAATGTCAGCGAAATGCCCTGATGCTTGGTGCTTTCATTAAGCAGGTTTATTCAAGCAAATCCCATAGGTTTCAATGTTAAAAATATTCCTGTATTTATTCAATATTCGTTTAATCTGCAGTAAACGTATATTTAGTTATTTATTTTTTTAGGATCTTTTAGGCATTTTTTGGGGGGGGGAAATTCTGGTTTCTTTAATAACGGTTTTTCTTTTTTCTGTAACAGACCTTTTTATTATTATTCATAGGATCATATATGTTAATTCCAGACATTTTTCTTCAGTCGTTTTTTTGGAAACAGCGATTCAATTTTGAAACTTTCAATCGTATTGTCTTTTTTCTGCGGCTGGTCGACGCTGTGTGCAGTGACTCGTCGGCTGCATGCTGTTGTCCAGCATGTTTGCGGCGACTGTCCAGTGGGTTGGCGACGGCCGAGTCGCTGCACTTCAGGGACCCTGCGGTGAATGGTGAATTGGGTGGGGAAATTTGATTCCCCTGAAGTGCGGGGAACGACAGAGCACCAAAATGTCGGAGACATTTCGGTGCTCTGTGAATAATCCCTTTAGTGTAGCATTTTAAAAGCCTTGAATAAAGGGAAGTGATTAAACTTGGCACATTATTCTTTTACTTCTTGTTGCTTTACACCCCAATTTCTCTGAATATTAAGCCTATTAGGGAAATACTAGTAGGGTTCTCTTCACCGCGTGTTTATTTATATGTACATTGTAAAACAGTTCAGATTACCTTGATTCTATATAAACATTAACTTACCTGTCCTGAATGAAATATTGCATGTTCAAATCGTTGATCAGAAATGGATTGCGCAGCTTCGAGTAAGCAACAGCTTTATCCAAAGGGAATCCTATTGAAAAGCATAAGGCAAAATATTTACAAACAGGTCGGCAAAGATATCAAAGGTGCTATGAAAAAAAAACGGTCTTGAAATTATTTTTGTATTGTCCTGGAATGCTACGGACCTGTCACATTTATTATACTAGATAAGACCAGCATCGGGCATGACTGGTACAACTCCAGTAAGGGCTCCAGTTGGGAGCCAAGTCCTCCAACCCTATAGCCAGAATGCCGAGTTTGGGCCCATTGACTGGATTAATGTCTACTTGCCCTTTCTTGTGAACGACGGGTTTCCAAATATCACCCAAAATAATAATAAAAAAAAAAACTCCAATTAGGCCCCTGAGAGGCAACAATGCCACACACAAGACAATGGCCACCGGAAAACCCTACTGGCAGCCCAGAAACGATGTCATTAACAGAGACCGAAAAGAAAACAAAAAAGAATGCGAGAAGAAAAGAATTAAGGGGACACTCTTGACCACTTTCTTGTTTTAAAGTGGTCAGGATGTGATGAGTGCCCACCCCCCCAATCAAATGAAAACGCTGGATGAAGTGGAGGAGTTTCCAATAGCAGCAGCCGGTATTTTGATTAAATTCAGTCTGATGGTCACTAGTAACATCAGCTCGCAGAGAATGTGTTGACGTAGCCCTATTGAGGCCACCCGTGATAGCGAGCGGTTTCAGAGATGCAGCCAATGGAACAGATCTGCGCATGCATGCATAGTTCTGATCCATAGTTCTGCGCAGGGGCTACAGAACCTGCTTATGTGAAGTGCCGAAGTCCATAGCGCTGCACAGTTTGCAGTTCTTATGCTACGCAAGTTGCGTAGGAGCACAAATTGAGTTACATAGCTGTAGGGACTTCTGTATTCGGGAGTCCCTGAGCTGAAGAGAAGAAGCTACGCAAGACGAGGGACACAATGTGAGTAAAATCGCCTAAAATGGCAAAGATATTTAAAAAATAATTGAGCAGAGGCAGTCAAAAAGGGAACTTTGTTTTTAATAGAATATCACTGTAAAAGGGACAGAATAAAGAATATAAAATAAGAAAAAGAGACAATGGTTAGGTAAACAATTGAGGAAGAGACAGGCAGAAATGAAAAAAGAAAAGGCTGAAGTGAGAAAGCCAATGTGTGAGAGCAACAGAGATAAGGAGAGAAGTGAGAGGCAAAAAAAAAAGAGACAAGAAAAAGTAAAGATGGAGAGATGGACACAAGCAGAATTTATTTACCAGCATCGACCAGGGCAAACGGGTCACCAGATACACACTGTTAGAATTCCTTTTAATTTAGCGGATTAGCAGGCAGGAAGGATTTAATTATTTAGGAGATTTTATCTTTGATCCCTCACCAAACAAGAAAGAGAACAAACATGTCAAGAAAAGGGAGATAAGAGCTGTGAACTGGAGGGCAAAAGCCATTCATTACCTTTGGAGTGGAAAGATATCAAACAGTCACAAATAGACCAGTTCTCCACAGGCTCGTTGAGGATGACATCTTCGGACATGATCACCACTGTGATGTATTCAAACTTGCACAGCCGCTCTAGGATCTGTGTCATGGGTTTAGATTTGGACTTCTTGGTCATGGAGCAGATTCCTACCACAATCTGGCGCTCGGGAGGCTGGAGAGAAGGACAACACAACACCATCAAGGTTAGCCAAGAAAGATCTACAGAAAGCTTACATAAAACCAGAGCTGGATCATGGACGCATTAAAGTCGAAAGAGTTAGGTAAAATAAGAAATATCCAAAACAGATGAGGATACACAATATAAAAGGGGATATTCACTAACCACAGTTTTTTCATTGAAACAATGGCAGTTTGACTTTGGCAAACTATGGTGGATCAAGTATGGTGACACTACGGTGAATTCTCTATTTAGGGAACAGCTATTATCTTATACTGACGTTCTCTATCCTAGATTTCACGGTAATTGCCACATAGGATACAGCGGAAATTGCCCAGTGCTGTATTAAACCTTTGTTTAATTTCAATGGGGATCACCACTTTAAAATCACCCAAGTAGATTCCCTGGTGATGCAAAGAGTGGTAGAACAACTCCGGAGAATAGCCAAAGTTTACTCATTTTACAGAAAATAACATTGGCACCATGCTTCAGCAGGATTTGCATTAATTTGGTATGCCGTTGTTGAAATTTACTTCTCTGGATAGCCTCGGTTCACCGTTGCAACAGTGATTTTTACCTTTGTATGCAACTACAGTGAGCACCACAGCCACAACACTGCTTAGGAAAGATATTATTAAAGAAAGATGCAGATTTTTAGGTGGGTATATATACAGTATCTCACAGATGTGAGTACACCCCTCACGTTTTTGTAAATATTTTACTAAATATTTTCATGTGACAACACTGAAGAAATGACACTTTGCTACAATGCAAAGTAGTGAGTGTACAGCTTGTAGAACAGTGTAGATTTGCTGTCCCCGCAAAATAACTCAACACACAGCCATTAATATCTAAACCGTTGCCAACAAAAGTGAAACACCCCTAAGTGAAAATGTCCAAATTGGGCCCAAAGTGTCAATATTTTGCGCGGCCACCATTATTTTCCAGCACTGCCTTAACCCTCCTGGGCATGGTGTTCACTAGAGCTTCACAGGTTGCCACTGGAGTCCTCTTCCACTCCTCCATAATGACAGAGTGTTGAATTTGGCCCTGGTCACATTCGAATTGGGGCATCATTTTTAAAGGCAAGGCTTATTTTTTTAAAGTGTCATTTTTGATGCATCTAAGAACCTGCATCTTTCTGATAGATAAACTCGTAGCAAATAACCTCTATAATCAATATGAGAAGGGAAAAAAACATGAACGAGTTAATGCATCTGAAGTCCCTATGATCATTTATAATTTGTCATTCGATTTCTACTGTATGCTGTGAAATATATAGTCGTACTCTGATCTAAGAGTATTCTCATTTTATCCTTTGTATAGAGCATTCCCATTAAAAGCAGTAATCCAAATTAAAAAATGTCAAAAACAGTATTATTAACTATAAGATACAAAAAGGAAAGGATATTTTGAAAAAGTTCCAAGAAAGGAGGCGGTGGTGGCTTCCAGTCTTATTCAAAATGATACTTTTCTTGAAGTCGTTAAGACACATTCCTAAGGATTTGTAAAGTGTCATTTCTGATCCAAAAAAATAATAATTTTGTACTGATGGCCTAATTCGATTTCTGAGCCAGAATTAATTAATTGTTGAGTCACATTGCTTGTTTTGATGGTAAATTTGAGTGGGCGGATGGTGATCAAGTCTACACATTACATTAAATTTTTTAGTTTGATTTTGAGAGTTTACGGCTTCTTCTTTTGAAGCATCTGTGGCGTGTGGTGTAAATCCTAGACAGACGTGGAAGCATTAACAGCATAAGTTAAAGAAAAATACTGAGTAGGCTGATGGGCTTCTCTAAAGTATTGTGTTTTAAGAGACATTATGAAAGACTTGTGGGACGGGGAGAGTAATGTTGCATGGGAAGGAGTTCCATAGATAGGGGATCTCTCGAGAAAAGTCCTGAAGGTGAGAGTGGGGGGGGGGTACGGGGACGAGGGGATGATAATAACAGATCATTAGCAGAGCAAAGTGACCAAGATGAAATATATCTGCTAGCAAGAGACAAGATGTAGGTAGGGGCACAGTTATGGAGAGCTTTGTACGCAAGGAACATTTTTTTTGGGATTGTATTCTAAAGGAAGCAGGGAGTCAGTGCAGGGATAGACAAAGTGGTGAGGTGCGAGAGGTACAGGATGTGAGGTAGAGGAGTCTGTCCGACACATCAAATAATCTCATTGTTTTTGAGAGAAACCTAGAAGAGGGAGTCCAGACCGGGGACAGTAAGAGTGAGGATAAGCATACCTTTGGAGATAAACATGTCCTTTCTGTCAGGTGCCACCTGCTGTCGGGTTTGGATGCAGTTGAGCGCAACATCTCTGACACAACAGGGAATCAAACAGTCATTACCATTACAGTGGTAATAATCCTGCAATAATCCCGTAGAATACCTGCTAAAGTTGTTTTCTGCAGTCTCCACCTAGGAAATCCCTGAGTTGGAATATTTGTCTGCAGTCGGCTTGTCTTCCTTTGGTAATGGTAAACTAGAGGGCAGAGTCCAAGCATTTCTGCTTCACCTAGCTGTTTTTTTATATTGTGTGCAGATACAAAGATCTCTTAATTGTAACCCGTTCTCTAGAGATACAGTCTGAGTTAGATGGTAGGGCTTCCCCACCTCTTCCATGTACTAGTAAATAATTAATGTGATCACTAGATGGGTATGATGTCACACGTGGAGTCTGCAATTAAGGAAAAAGATTGAGAAGAGATACAGCGGTCCTTCTGCTCACAACCACCAGTCCATGGGGGATTGCAGTCAGCAGAGACAACGTGCCAGTGATTGTGCAAGAAGGGTTCCCATGACGTGAAAAACAGAAATGCTTCAGCAATGGGTTAGCTGAAGTTAAAGTATGCTCTGGTACCTTGTACTACTGTTTTTTTGTATTTTATACATAAAAGAAAGAAAACACTGAAAGGCCTGTTCGGAAGAAATCAAGCTGAAGCCAGATTGCACTTTTTCAAATAAGATTCCGTGATTCTAAAAGCAGAAAATAATGTTGAAAGTTGCTGAATTGACAGTGGTTCCATTTTTGAAATATTCAAACTGCTACTGAATAAGAGCTAGTTTTAACACAGTTACAAGTTGTTACGATCTTTAGTGACAAGACCCAGACTTGACCTTCTCTGTTAAGTCCCTGCTCTTTAACCATGGATCAGAATGTCTGACACATCCCTCCTCCCTCTACAACCATGGAAAAAGCAAGTCCTGCAACTACAACCATGGAGAAGCGAGTTTAACCTCACCCAGTGGCGTAACTAGAAACCTGAGGGCCCCGGTGCAAGAATCCATGAAGGGCCCCCCCAACCCCCTCCAAAAAAAAGATCTATATTTTTACTTTTTTTTTCCTGCAATATAAAAAAGATAGTATTGCCCCCAGCTGACACGGATATATACTGTATATTGCCCCCAGTTCACATGGATATATATATTGCCCCAGCTCACATGGACATATATTGCCCCCAGGCCACACATGGATATTTTTGCCCCCAGCTCCTGTATAAATTTGCCCCCAGCTCCTGTATATATTTGCCCCCAGCTCCTGTATATATTTGCCCCCAGCTCATGGATATATTTGCCCCCAGCTCATGGATATATTTGCCCCCAGCTCATGGATATATTCTCATGGATATATTTGCCCCCAGCTCATGGATATATTTGCCCCCAGCTCATGGATATATTTGCCCCCAGCTCATGGATATATTTGCCCCCAGCTCATGGATATATTTGCCCCCAGCTCATGGATATATTTGCCCCCAGCTCATGGATATACTGCCCCCAGCTCATGGATATACTGCCCCAGCTCATGGATATACTGCCCCCAGCTCATGGATATACTGCCCCCAGCTCATGGATATACTGCCCCCAGCTCATGGATATACTGCCCCAGCTCATGGATATACTGCCCCAGCTCATGGATAGATTTGCCCCCAGCTCTTATGGGTATATAGGGCCCCCCAGCTCACCTCAGGCTCCTCTGTTGCCGCCGTTCCTCTCCGTGGTGAGCGGCCGCTGAAAGCATGCAGCCTGGCCGCTCACCGGAAACCACCTGACCAGCGCAGCCGAGTTCTAGCGATCTCGTGCGCTGGTCAGCTAGTTCCCATCCCACGCGAGCGGCCAAGCTGCAAGCCAGCGGGCCGCTCGCAGGGAGGGGAACAGCCAGCGGCGCTGCTCCCAGATTCCGGCGCTTTTTGCCGGAATTTGGCGGCGGCGCTGGGCCCCCCTCCAGTGGCGGAATGCCAGGGCCCCGTCGCAACTGCGACCGCTGCGACCCTGGTACTTCAGCCACTGACCTCACCAATAGGCCGCTGCTCTGCAATCATGGAAAGCAGACTCAGATCCCATTCAGAAGACCTCACCAGCAAGTGTCCTTGGGCAAGACACCTAAAGATTGAGGAGGTGGCTACCTCACAATACATGTGAAATTCTCACATAGATTGTAAGTTCCCTTGGGAGCAGAGTCCCAGAATCAGGATGTATCACCCATGTGTGGTATTCTAATGTATCAATCCCCTTTACACTGATCTTGTAAAGCGCTGCGGAATATGTGGCGCTATAAATAAAGGATAATAATAAATGATCAAATCTAGTTAAAAAACGTGCTAATTGTTCCCCCCCCCCCACAGTGAAGAGGTAATAATAGATCAGTGGAATAATAGACTGATGTTGAATTTAAGATGTATGTAGACCACTCTACCAAACAGATCTATCAAACCAGTTAAGGCTGGGTGCACACTAGGCGTTTTTTCAGCGCACTAGTGCACGTTACGACGCTCTTTATGACGTGCGTTGTAGCATATAATTATGTGGATAGAGAAGAACACACGTAGTACGCGAGCAACGCATAACACGCACTGAAGACGTCCGGCATGGAAACATCAAGGCTTTTGTGCTACGATTGACGCGACGTTGGCCGCGTGCTGAACGTCAAAGGTCAAAAGCCCAGCTTTTTTTTTTTTTCATTCAGCTCAAATTCAGTTTTTACGACGTGCGTCAAAATTAACGCATCGTCTGGCGTCTATCATCTCTTCCGTCATAAAGTGCGTCCTTTTTAACGCACGCTAGTGCACAGAAGAAAACGCCTAGTGTGCACCCGGCCTAACTGGTTTTATTCCGTTTCATTAACACATTTCCATCAGTACATTCTATAACTGCACAGCAACTTTTACCAAGACCTACACAACCTCGACTCTCAAATTCCCGAATACTTGCTGAAAGTACATACGTTCATTGTATAGGAGGTGTTACACAAAATGTGTCTATCAGTCACAGGGATGCTACAGATGTAAAAGTAAACAAGTCGAATAAATGATAGACAGCTAATATATACTCAATTCCCTCACCGTCTCTTCCTCTTCTTCATCTTCCTCTTCTTCGTAGAAATCAACCTCGTCTAGATTCATGTTTGATTCCACGAAGTCTGTCTCATCATCTCTGGCACCAACAAAAAATCTGGGTGTCGAGCCGTCGCCCTCGGAGGGTGGGGTCAAGGATGACATCACAAAATTCTGAGCCTAACATCCCGCTCTGGAATCATCACGTAGAAAGAGGAGATTTTAAGAAGGGAATCAGCCAGCTCTATGGCATCAGCTCCGAGACGTAACTGTTGCAGTCCAGGAATGGTACAAAGTTGCCAACACCTTTAAATCTACTTCGCAGGGAGCAGTTGCTGACACGCTTGGATTGTCCCGGTGACCGATACATGTTACTGAAGCATCTTGGTACCAATTTCAATATACGACAATGAAACCCGAGTTATTGATCCTTCAGCCTCGGAAGCAGGGACAATTCTACAAAACATAAGACAAGGCAGCAACGTTCAATAAAATTGTGAATGAACTGGAAAACTGGATTGATGATCATTTTGATAAATATGTACCATGGTAAAGGAAAGCCACAAACAAATCCAGCAGTTATATACACTGTATTCTTACATAGGTCTATTAAGCATGCACATCATATAGTTTAGGTAGTATGTATTACCAGAAAAAAAACAGACATATATAAATATCATTATTTTTTGTATACAGTAATACGCTTGGGGTGGTATACATTGGCAGGATTCACTGGCGTGCGCAGCCCGTTACATTAGGGTTTGCACCAATGGAACATTTATTAATTGAAAACATTTATTTGGAAGATTTTGCTCCAAATACACATTTTTTCATTAGAAATAACAAGTCTGTAATCAGAGATACTGTCAGTTTTTATGCTTTTCATCATGAACCAAATAAGGGACATCTAAAATGACAATGTAGGAGATGAAAGAGGACCTCTACATCCAACATTAGGGTGTGCCTAGGCATATACCTACGCACACCTATGGCAGGATTATACTATATATGATCATAGATTGTAAGCTCCTATGAGCAGGGCCCTCTACACCTCTTGTTTCCATCCGATGTCCATTTATCTGCATCTTGTTTCCTTTGGTTATTGTAAAGTGCTGCGGAAACTGTTGGCGCTATATAAATGATGAGAATAAGAATATCTTGTAAACAAATCTCCATCATTTATTTTCAAGTAAGGTTTTTTAATATTTAAAGTGTGTGTGTGTGTGTGTGTGTGTGTGTGTGTTTCTCTCGATACAGGCTTTCAGAGAGTCAACATTGTTGATCCTATTTTATTTGGATGACATAAAAGTTATACTTTTATTGAAGACCCAGGAGTGTGTGAGAGTATTATATAATATATATATATATATCTCATAAACCCACATATAAAAACTGTAACACAATGTATATTTCTACATTCTAAAACACTGTTAGCATTTTATAAGCAAACAAAACTGCCTTCCCAATTAATAATAGGTCACAAAATTAAGAAACTTGGACTAAAAACCCACAAGAAAGAAAACAAACAATAACGAAGAAAAAAAAGCTGCATCAAATAGAATCTTCAGCAAATATTTCTATTATGTTATCGTCTCTAGGGAGAGCAGACAATGCTCTTTGGTACTTCTTGGATTCAGATCTAGCATCACACAGTATCACTGTAGCGACATGGTGCTGGCTGTACCTCTGAGCAAGCGCCGCTCTCTGAATTCCTGTAAATTCGATTTCGTGCAAAATAAAATGCCTGTATCAAATCTCTGGAAGTATTTTGAGCTGTCCTCTACTTACCAGGGCCATGCTATCCATCCAAGAGCGACTTAAGGAGACCAGAGAGAAAACAAACACATATTCATTCCCCTGGAGCTCAGTAAACATGAGCTCAAGGAGAAAGGCTTCCTTAGAGGTGAGTTAAAGTTCTGCCTTCCCGATAACCTGTCTTTTAACTGCTTTTGGCTCCACCTCGCACAGATTGCTGTTTCAGCAGGCCGCGATATATTCATATTCTGGGTACCTTATCAGTACAGACTGCAATAATCAGCATTCCAAGTCAGCGTTTAAGAATTGACAGATTTGTAGTATTAAGGGCTATCAGTCCTAAACCTTTCATTATTGATACTTTATTTACTGGCTGGGAATAAGCTAATGAAAGGTTTACGGAGAAAGAGGTGTGGAAAGATCCCAAATAAAGCTGGTCAGTACAGTTTATGCCCGCAGGCTGGTACAGGGTTGATAAAGGTATGAGACCTGAGGAAGTATAAAGTGACACCAAGTAATTGAACAGAGCTTGGGATCTTCCAGGCAGAGAGGAGATGACATTTCCTGCGGTGAGCATCGGAATCCAGCTCACTTGTCATTAGAGATGGTTAGTGGGACACAAGAGGACTTAAAAAGGGACTCTCAGGGGATTGTAGAAGCACCTTTTGGCGCATTTAAGGGGTTATTCAGAGAGCACCGAAATGTTGCCGACGCCATTTCGGTGCTCTCTCCTCATTCCCCACAGTTCCCTGCACTTCGGGGAATCAAAGTTCCCCACCCTGCGGTGAATATAGCGTTCACCTCAGGGTACCCAGAGTGCAGGGAAAACCCTCCGCAATCCCACCAAAAACCCAACGGAACTGCCGGAAAAACCATGCCAAACATGCCGAAAAAAGTCGATGAGCCGCTGATCCATAGCGCAGACCAGCTGACGAACTGGGAAAAATAAAAACAAAAACAAAAAAGTACGCCTTAAAGTTTCAAAATTGAAACGTAGTTTGCAAAAAAACTACTGAACGAAATTGTCTGGAATTCACATCTAAGATCCTATGAATGATAATAAAAAGGTATGTTAGGGAAAAGTGAAGAAAAAAAAAAAGACAAAAAAAAAGTAATTAAACAAAAAAATCCCGAAAAATGCCTAAAAGATCCTAAAAAAAAATAAAAATCTATTATTTTATTCTGCGGTAAAAAGTCTTTTTATAAACGGTTTATTGGATATTGGTTTAAAACGTGTAAATTTTTAACATTGAAGCCTATGGGGTTCGCCTGAATAAAGCTGCCGAATGAAACCACCGAACAGCAGGGCACTTCGGCAACTTTTCACTGCTGTTCTCTGAATAGATCAACCATTGCTTCTCTATGGGGGATTTCACTGCCTTCGAACAGGCACCGTACGTGCAGGCAATTCGCCAAAATTACTTTTTTTAATTTCCCGGCCGCTGGTCACCAGTGACGTCAGCCGTGCCGACTTTTCTCTCTCAAAGAGACAGCCGATAGATCAGGTGTGCACATGCGCGCAGCTCCAATATATCGTTCTGTGTAGGGTAGCACTACGAAAGTTACATTGCGATGCGGAATTTGCTATACGAGTTGTGCACGGCTGCAAACTGCATTAGAAAGGTTCAGCGACTTCTGTGTTTAGGAGTCCCTGAGCCGAAGAGGAGGAGCTGCACCGGGGATGGACAAATGGGGAGTAAAATCACAAAAAATAATTGGGCAGAGGATGTCTGCAGACTCTGCCCAATTATTTAAGGGCACAAAAAGGAAATACTATTTTTAATAGAGTGTTCCTTTTTGTATTGAAGAAGAAAAAAAAAAAGACACAAAAGGAGAAGATATGTTAAAGGAATACTCTCAAAGCCAAAAAAGTTAATTAGAAAAATGGCGGGATCAAAGCAGTTAATAATTACTTTCCCCTCCGAGCCCCATGCCAGTGTTGCCACCACAGCTTCCTGTTCTAGGCTGGTGTCAGACTAGGTGCGCCCGTACTGCCGTGCCTACCAACGTCCATCGCAGCATTGTGATGAATTGCGCGCGCAACAGCAGACGTGCTGCATCCATACAGCAAGCCTCCCCGTCAAAGCGCTAGGACGCGTGTCGACGGGGCTGCAAAGCGCGATCCTCCGCAGGTGTATCGAGCCTTGCAGTGCTGAGCGCACTAACTGTGCTCAGCGAGGCGGCCCGACGGGCATCAGAGTGGAAGGGATGTCTACTCTCCCAGACGTTCCTTCTGCTCTTCAAAACGCTCGTCTGACCCCAGCCTTAACCCTAGAGCATAACAACAACTCAACATATCTAGCAGCATGGTATTACCCATAGAGGAACTTCACTAATTTATTCCCAAACGGGGTCTCTTTGGCCTGTGGCAATTTTTTCTACTTGAGGAGGAGATAATGTACCTCAAGTTATGTGCACAATCTATATACACAACAACCTCAAGGCTTGTTTGCTGCTCAACAGGTGTCCCTTTCACTGCTTGCCCACATCTCATCACACTTTGATCCAGGTGCAGATCTATCAACTACAAACAAGCTTCTAGTAAGTCAGTTTCCTGAAACTTAGCACTTAATTTGGTCATTGTGATTACAAAGAGTTACAGAATGGGACAAAGGTCTTTTTTCTGAACTCTGTGTTTAATTTAAAATATTATTTTTGCTGTGAAAAATTGCATGTTATCTCAGCTGACACGAGTCCAATTAACCTGCATTAATGGCATGCACTTACCAAGAAGTGTAAATATTGCAGGAATATACACCCTCGTGTTACATAACTAATCCTTATTTCATAATGAAACACCTTTCATCTATAATGTATCTTAAACAGAAAACTATATTCAGATATTAGAACTATCGGATTTGTTTAAGGTTTCTTTCAAAATCAATTTTGAAATAAAAAAAATGGAATTAAAAAAAAAGTGTTTTTTATTTTATTAATCATCGATTTTTTACACATTCTGAGCACCGTACATGAACAGGGATTACAGGCTATTGTGCAGATCACACCATCTTGTGTGTTTTACAATCAAACAGTAACACAGCGCATTCTCAGCACTGACATATTTTGTGTCATTTTTCAAGCAGAGCCGAGTCACCAAACCATTGACATATCAATGCAATAAACCAGAAAGAAGAGGTGAAAACAAACCCGCGCAAACACATTTACAAAGAAGGGAAAGCCGGAGAGAGGCGCACACAAGGATAGGATAGCAAAGAGAGAAGGTTAGATTATAATCTATATTATAATTTATAGGTTACAAAGTCTATGTCAAGGATAAGACGACCTTTGACATTTCTCTGTTGCTGCTGTCCCAAAAGAAAGCCATGGTGAAATACTTTGTGTTTGCCCATTAAGGTAATAACAATAATAATGATTCTGAAATTATAGGCTAATCGCTTTGTTGGTGACACCAAAACTAATTATCCACCTCAATTATAGTTTGCTAAACATAGGCTTTGGATTAGTAAGTGTTTGATAACACACAAAAACAAGGCAAAAAGCCATTATATCTTGACTTCACAAACATGATCGAAATGTAGGAGCCAGGGCAAAAATCTAGGGCAGAGCTGATTGGCAGGAACAAAACCTGCATAGAGAGACGGACAAGGTATCATGGACGATTTTTAAGTCACCTCTGGAGCATCATCCAGCCTGAATATTATCTAGTAATAATTCTAGCAGGGGCATAAAGAGAAGGCTTGGAATTACTTTAAGATTAAAAGGAACATTTTAGCCATCTTTTAAAAGTGGTCAGGATGCGAGGAATGCCCCCCCCCCTCCTGTCCTGTTCTGATGTAATCGGTACGTGAAGTGAAGGAGATTCCCCCACCGACCCTGCGTCATCAGCAGCTGGGATTTTCCATTTCCCGGCTACCTGTCACAGTGGTGTGACGATACCCTCTCTGAGACCGCCTGCCATAGTGAGCATTCTCAGAGAGGCAGTGTTAGATCGGTTGTGCGCATTTCTAATCCATCGTTGCGCGCAGGAGCTACAGAACTTGCATATGTAATGTGCGCAAGTCCCAAGAGATACGCAATTTCCAGATCCTACACTATGCTAATTCCGTAGCAAAAGGTGCAGGACTTCCAGGTTCAGGGGTTCCTGAGCTGAAGAGTAGGATTGACGTGTGCCAAAGGACAAAAGGTGAGTAAAAGCACCTCAATTTAATAAAAATAGCGGAGCTGATCTTGGACTTAGACACCAACTTCATTAACCTTACCTGATGAATGGAGTGGCTGTGCCTGGATTACTACACTACATATCCCATAAAACATTGCTAGAAACATGAAACATGCCCTTTTCCCTTCAAAGACAAACGTTAGCAACTTTAAGGCTGGGGTCAGACTAGCGCATTTTTAACGTGCATTTAGGTGCACTTGCGCAATGACGGCCAATATACGAAGTACGGCCGCGCAACGCAAGTGGAAAATTAACGCATTTTTTTGAGAACGCAGAACCGTTCGTACTGACGTACAGAGTGCGCTGCTTCCGCTAGCGACGAGTGTGCGTGATTAGGAGATGTTAGACGCTGCTCATGTCCAGCCTACATAACATCCAAACGCAAAAAAGTGTTTTATTGACGATCCGTAAAAAATCACGCATGAAAATGCGCATCGTATGACCGTTTTCGCGCATTCCGTGAAAAAATACGGCAATGCGTTCGTACGCACTTTTTTATTTATAATTCTTTATTTTAGAATTTTATCTCCGACAGCAGAGAAATATACAATGACTAAAGGCCGCGCAGGGCCAATAAGAGTCAGCAATGTAAACGCAGAAAACAAAACAAAAACAAAAGTCATCTTCATTACAGCAAATAACGGGAGGGGGGGGGGAGAGTGACATCCCCAAATGGGGGGGGGGGTCTCATCAAAAAAAAAAAAATAAGACAATCTCTGCATATGGGGTGGGAGGTAAAAGTCATCTGTAAGAAACTCTTGGAGAAAAACAGAGACTTCAGGAAAAAAAAAACAACAATATTATTGCAGCTTCAAAAAGGAGCAAAAAAGGTTGATAAATTTTCTTTTGCAGGAGGACTTAACGTCTCAAAAGCTCCACGAAAGAATCCCCGCTAGCCAGTGAGGGTGGGGAGGGGGAAAAGATCACTCGGGCGGAAACATATTAAACATCAGGCAGTGGGTCCCGGGTGCAACAGAGAGACGAGGGGAGACGGGCAACGTCAGCCCGTATCCCGCCAAGAGGGCAGAAGGGCTCGTCGGGTAGGCAACCCCCAGACATCTTCCCCCATGGCAGGCACCACGATGCACGGCCCAGAGCCAGATCCCGGTGTGCAATCAGCCAGCCTCTTCAGCACCACCTCCGCAGGCAGCGCAGGGGGACACCCGGTAAGATACTCTGGAGCTGCCACTCCAACTTCGACGACCTCCTCCAGCACCAGCGTATCTCCGCAGCTTGAATCCAGCAGTGGGCCTGCCCGCAGCACCGAGTGTGCATCTTCGACAGCGCAGCCCTCTCCATCGCTCCCGGTCTTCAGACCCGCCGCACGGCAAGGGGGCAGGCACTCCTCAGGAGCACTAAGGCCGGAATCCGCCGCTCCTACACACCCCCTCAGCGCAGACATTTTTCTCCAGGTCCCCTTTGTGAGCGGGCAGGAGTCGTCACCCTCCGCATCTAGTAACGCCAAACAGGCGTCTAGGCCTGCAATCACGTCCATCTTCCCTGTACAGAGGGGAGGGGGGACCTCCCGCTGCCAAACCTCTCCACCTCTGTCCGTCCCTCCAACATCAGGCATTATAGCAGCCAGGAGATGGGGGCCCTCCATCTCCACAGCCTGCAACATGGACCCAGCCAGGGTCGCACACATCTAGGGAGCACGTCAGGGGACCAACAGGAGCCGGGGGAAGTAGGACGCAAAATGGCTGCCAGCCACGTCCACCAGCGGAGAGACAGTCTGCAAAGAGCAAGGTCTCTGGTGCGGAGGGGGAGCTGAACGGGCTCCGGACAGGTCAGTACCGGTGGCCAGCCACACAAAGACTTCTAGAAGAAAAATCTGAGTAAGTGAGGCTGCTATAGAGTCTTTAAGCGAGGCAGACGTGAGGAGCTCCACAGAGACACGTCCGCTCCTGCTCGTAGCCAGCCACGCCCCCCCTCGGACGCACTTTTTGACGGTCGCTGCGAATAATGCGTTCGTTTGACCCTAGCCTTACTCAGCACAAGATCCCTTCTGTCACCTGGAAATCTTGTGAACAGCAAACTCACTTGAGAGTTGTTTTTATCTGCATTCTTACTGCGTTATCTCGGTTTATTATTAAAATAGGGTCCAATTTCCAAACTGGAGTTATTCCTTTAACCGGTTACCTAAAACAAACATGTACACAGGTCTATTCAAAGAAAAGTGAACGTCAGGAGAAGTGAAAATTCTAGGTCAAAATAACCAGACCAGAAAAATTCTCCCATTTATCTCACTTTCCAAATCGGCTATTTGGTCTAGATTGTTCTCTTCTCCTGCCAATTCTCCTGTTTTTCACCTTTCTCTGAATAGCCCTGTTAGATTGTAACTCGCAAATCTTTTTTTCTCGACAAGCAAAACTTTGAATTTGCCTATATTAAATCTCATACAGTGCTTGCCTGTCAGAAATACTGGTTGGATCTAACCCCATAGCAGAAAAAGAACACCCTGGCCTGCTCATCCTGTAATTTTACATCACCTAGTTTGGGGATGTGGGACAGGTGCTGCTAAAGTCAATAAACCCTTGTAGCGTAATTTAATTAAACAAATATAGGTGATAAAGCATAGTTGACCCACAGTTACATAATTTTTGTAATAAGATTGTTAATCTGAGATGGTTAAAAAAAAGATTTTTTTTTAAAAGTAATTAATTTATTCATTTTTAATTTTCCATATATTCATATATACTTTACATCAATATCGCTGGGATGAAAGGTTCCACACTCTAGCTGGTGTATATTAGCAGATACTGGGGTGGGGTGCACCAGGACAAGTGTACCGCTCGAGCGACAGGAACGGGAAGTATCATTCCTCGCACGCCCTGGGCGACCCAAGTAAGGCAGTCATTTAGGTGACTGTTGCCTTCTGAAGACTTGTACCATGTACAAAAGTAGGCAGATTTTCACCTTGAAGTGTGGATTACAATAGATAAAATGGGGGCGTAACAGATGAAATGGGAGTATAACACTTTAAATTGAGGCATAATAAATTGAAAGAGGCACAAAAAAATGAAACGAGAGCGTAGAGAATAAAATAGGAACATAATAAATGAAAAGGGTCGCATACTACATGAAATTGTTAGATTGCCCCTTGCAAGACTGGTATCTGGATCCGTATTCAGGTTTATTTGCAGGGTTGGCACTTTGAGACACATAAGTTGGTTCAGTGATGCAGTTTGGGCACTCAGGCTCAAAAGGTTCGCTATCCCTGGTCTAGGTTGTCCATGAAACAATGCGTTGTATCACCACGTCCACACTTGCTGGCAGTGTGGGAAATGAGAAAATGAGTTAGTGCAGCATCACTATTAACTTTACAATTGTAAAGTGGATAATAGTGCTGCGGTAGGAAAAAATAGAAACAATCAGGGTTATTCAGAGAGCAGTGAAAAGCAGGAGAATGACTGGAGAATGGAAAATTCTAGGTCAAAATAACCGATTTGGAAAGTGAGATAAATGGGAGAATTTTTCTGGTTTGGCTAATTTAACCTAGAATTTTGCATTCTCCAGCCATTCTCCTGCTTTTCACAGCTCTCTGAATAACCCTGCTTGAATTTTCCATTCTCCAGCCATTCTCCTGCTTTTCACCTCTCTTTGAATAACCCTGAATGTTTTAATTTTATAGGTTATTTTATTTGTACATATACCTGGTCATTAATTTTACATATACCTTTGGTATCACAGGAAAGGCCATACCATATACCCCTCGAGTGGCAGGAGTGGGAAGTATCATTCCTCGCACGCTCTTGGCCATACTATGGCCTTTCCAATGATAACCTTATATGTCCCTCTAGGCTGTAGGACTCCAGAGATACAGGGGTCCAAAATATTGTAAATTGTACTTATAATTGTAATTTTTTTAACTTTTTTTTTAACAAAGCAAGGTGCCCACTGTGGCAGGCACCTGTAGGAACATGCCCACTCTGCCAATTATAAATCTGTATAAACAATGTGAATGTGAATAAAGCCCGCCCAGGGCCAGATGGAATTCACCCGCGAGTACTGAGGGAGCTATGTGTTGAAATATGTAAACCTCTGTTCTTAATCTTTCAAGATTCTTTTCTTTCAGGAATCGTACCAGAGGATTGGAGAAAAGCTGACGTGGACCTTATATTTAAGAAAAGTTTAAAATTTGTGCCTGGGAATTATAGACCTGTGAGCTTAACATCTGTGGCTGGGAAAGTATTTGAGGAGTTACTAAGGGATAATATTCAGGAATTTATTGGGAGGTATAATGTAATTGGCAAAAATCAGCATGGTTTCATGAAACACAGATCATGTCAGACTAACCTAATTACGTTCTATGAGGAAGGAAGTAGAAGTATAGATCAGGGGGTCGCAGTGGATGTGATTTACTTGGATTTTGCCAAAGCTTTCGACACAGTTCCACACAAAAGGTTACTATTTAAATTAAGAAAAATTGGTCTAGATGAAAATACTTGTTCTTGGATAGAAAACTGGCTAAAAGATAAGGTACAGAGAGTGGTCATAAATGGTACATTTTCAAGATGGACACCAGTGGTAAGCGGTGTCCCTCAGGGGTCTGTTATAGGACCAATACTATTCAATTTATTTATAAATGACCTTGAGATAGGCATTGAAAGCCATGTATCAGTGTTTGCAGATGACACAAAACTAGGAAAAGTAATACAATGTGAGCAGGATGTTACTTTGCTGCAGAGGGATTTAGATAGATTGGGGGACTGGGCACTTAAATGGCAGATGAAATTTAATCTAGATAAATACAAAGTTATGCACTTTGGAGTGAAGAACACACAAGCAATTTATACCCTAAATGGTACGGAGTTAGGGAAATCCAAGCAGGAGAAGGATTTGGGAATAATCATAGACTTCAAACTAAGTAACAATGTGCAATGTCAAACAGCAGACGCCAAGGCCAGCAAAGTACTGGCATGTATTAAAAGGGGAGTTCACTCTCGGGATGAAAATATAAATTTGCCTCTGTATAAATCAATGGTCAGGCCGCACCTTGAATATGCCGTGCAATTTTGGGCACCTGTCTTAAAAAAAGATATTATAGCGCTAGAAAAAGTGCAGAGACGGGCAACTAAATTAATAAGGGGAATGGAAGGGTTAAGTTATGAGGAAAGACTAACAAGCTTAAACCTGTTTAGTTTAGAGAAAAGGCGCCTTAGAGGGGATCTGATAACCTTATATAAATATATATGGAGCCGTTATCAACCATTGTCTGATAACCTATTCACTAACAGGACTATACACAGGACACGGGGTCATCCATTTAGACTGGAAGAAAGAAAATTCAGCCTAAAGCATAGGAAGGGTTATTTTACGGTGAGAACAATAAAGCTGTGGAATTCTCTGCCTGTTGAGGTGGTTGGGTCAGAGACTGTACAGACTTTTAAAAAGCGACTGGATGACTACCTGCAGACACAGAATATTAAGGGTTATAATATTTAATGTGTGGGTAAAAGCTTCTTGATCCAAGGAGAAATCTGACTGCCATTCTGGGGTCAAGAAGGAATTTTTTCCCAGTATGTTGCTTATTGGCGAGCATTTCAGACTGGGTTTTTTGCCTTTTGGATCAACAGCAGTAGGTGATGTGGGAGAGGCTGAACCCGATTGACGCATGTCTTTTTTCAGCCTATGTAACTATGTCCCTGATAATTTCCTTCTTTTCAGGTGCAAAATTATAATCGGTATGCAAGCCATGATTAGCTCATTACAGGGATGGGCAAATTCTACCACCCGACTCCCGGGACAGGCAGTTCCTGGGGCCGGGTAGTTCCCCCCCCCCCCATTTCGGGTAAGCAGCAGGGTTTCTGAGTTTTGGCTTCCGGTATCCTGAAGACCTGAGCACTGAATAAGAAGACGGGCCATGTCTGACATGCAGAGCCCTGTACAGGGGCTGGGGGAGGGGAGTCATGCAGGGATTGGTTTAAAGTTGTATTATTGTTACATTGTTGTGTGATATATATATGGATGCCATGAGGTGGGAGGTAGCATTCCCACATTGAATGCCAGCAGTGAACAGTCCCACCCGCCCTCCCTGTGTTTTTTGGTGTTCTCTTTCTTTTTCTTGGCAGACATTGACACAGCTTTATGGCGGAAGTTATCCTGGCCAGCGTTAAATTGGAGGAAGATGGAAGGTGGAGCTCAAGTGAGCAACTGGGAGAGGGGGCTTCCTGATGCGGCTGACGGCACACCGGAAGTCGAACTCTGCGGAAAGGTTTTATCTGTCAGAGGCAGGGTTACACCCCTGCTGACAGTTGGGTTACGTTTACTAGGAATTGGATATTATGAAAATATTTAATATTAAATAAAGCTGTGGCCAAAGCCATTTTACCCACTAAGAAGGTGTCAGTGCAATTTATTATTGGTTGGCTTTGGTCATGGGGATGGTATGAGTTTCGTTAGAATTGGGAAGGGCCCCTCCTTTAGGCAGTCATGGCTAGGATATGTAGCCGTACGCTGAATTTCAGTGTCCAGTTACATTTCGGGGCCAGATCGTCTCTCTTTGAATAACCCTGCAAGTCCTCCAGTTTACCATATCAGAATTAAAAATATCTTTTGTAAGAGGAACACTACACATTCAAGGTCTTACCGTTGACTTCTAAGGAGGCCATACAATTAATTAAAAGGATACAGAAAAAAAAACAAACAAGCCCTGTGGACGTGCACCAGATGATGATACAGCAAGTTTGCATCTGGCTTTGTATAGCCATTATCTACAGAGAAAAATGCTCAAGGGAAAAGTCGAAGACAGTATAGAAGAGTCAGTGTATGATATGCTTAACAATATAGCATGAAAGACTAACAACCTAAATATGGATAGGTTGGAAAAAAGAGTGTATTGATACGGATAATAGAATAACATGTAATCACAGACATACTGTAAGGTACATGCCAAGAAGTTCCACTGCTCCAGTTTTGACGCATGACGACGAATGATGTAATAATGACATAAGGTAATTCTTTATCAATATTATCAGATACTGACGTAGCCGCATATAGATCTTTGTAAATGCTGCCGTATTTATCACATGTGGCACCTCTAGATGTTTATGACACGTCACATCTATTCTTTTTCGGATAGTGGATTTGTTTAGGGCTGTAACAACTAAATCGATGATTATTATTCTTTATTTATATAGCGCCAGCATATTCCGCAGCGCTGTACAATGGACACGAAATAGACAGTGTTAAAATACATTGAACAGCAATTGACAAACCGGTACAATAGGAAACGAGGGCCCTATTCCCGTGGGAACTCACAATCTAGAAGGGTTGGGGGGGGGGAGTGGAAACAGGAGGAGAAAACTGCAAGGTGAGTGTGATGGACCGCAAGGTGGGAGTGATGGACCGCAAGGTGGGAGTGATGGACTGGTTGCGTCAGTGAGTTGGGTAGTAGGCTTCCCTAAACAGGAATGTCTTAAGGGAGCGATTGAAGGAAGGAAAACTAGGGGACAGTCTGACCGTACGAGGGAGAGCTTTCCAGAGAATATTTGACAACTATTTTCATTATCGATTAATCTGTTTTCGATTAATCAATTTGTGTACAGCACACGCTGTTTAGAGTCAGACTAAGTTAAACATTAATAACCTCAGATTCTGCTTCAGAGCTCGCCGCTTTACTCGGTATGATTTGGTTCTAGGGTTATGTCAGACATAACCAATTTGTTTTTATTCAGTTTACAACTCTAGCAACGCTAGAACAGAAACCCTGGGATACTTCCACCAGGTATGGGCGCAGTACCGCTGGTGTTTTATACTTACTTGAGGCTGGAGTCCTGTGCCACCACCCATCAAAGCTACCAGATAAAAATTTAATTTATCAATCTTCAAACCTCTATCCACTTTCATCCACCAGGTGGCGCCGTAGCACACATTTTTTGCATTCCCACCACCCATCCTGCCTGCCACCCACTCTTTGGTTTGGAGCTGCCATTCTCTCCCTTTGGTCCGGTCCCTTCCCAGAAACTCCATCCCACACTCATTGCAAAAAAAAAAAAACACTCCCTCCCCCACTCCGGTCCGTTCTTTTGCAAAACTACACTCCCTCTCATACTCTGGTACGGTCCCTTGCCCAAACTCACTCCCTTCTGATAAATAATAATTTTCCTGTCCTATACATATAAAAGGTTATCCAAATATACCACTTACATTTATTTAAGAAAAGGGCTTAAGTAACTGCAGACTATTTGCTGTAGAAAGTCTCAGGAATGTGGGATGATATGATTTAGAAAGTACCTCCCTCCCCCCCCCTTTCTCTCTATATACCATGACACGTGATGCTGGGCATAAAGAATGCTTTTGTCTAAACCTAAAAGTTAAATGGAAACCATATATGGTTAAAAAAAAATTAAAAAAGTGCTCTGGGCCAACAGTGCTGGTCAACTCTGATGTGGAAATATATCTGTACACGGATTGGTCACTGTTACTCTATTGTATGTGTGCTATATAACCCAAATCCACGCATCAAATTGAAGTAATTACTCTGCACTAGACTGCACAACTTTTTTTTTCTTTTCGGACAGTTTTTGATTCGTTTCAGATCAAATTAGCGATTTGAATCAGTTAGGTTTTCGCTTTTTATTAGTTATTTCGCTTTTCATTGGTTATTTAAGAATGAGAAGTAGATTACTACCAATAGAATGAAAGTTTCTTTACTTATTTATTTTTTTAGGCATTTTTGTTTAAAAATAGTTAGGAAACCCAAAATTTCAAAGAAACAAGGCTTTTTAACCCATAGGTTTCAATGCAGCATATGAATCCACACACTGCTGGGAAGCGCCTCTCTGCAGTATAATTAATGCAGCATATGAATCCACACAGCAGGATAAGTGACATTAACGCATGCCCCCCAAATTACATCATTAAGGCTACACCAGTGAGAAATCAGTTTGTGTATCAGTGATAGTGCAAGCTTACTGTACTTTGTGCATCCTATACGTAACATGGGGAGCGCAATCAGTAATTAGCGTTAGGTTAAGTAAAAGGTATTACAAAGTCCCAACGCTAATTACAGCACCGATTCGCAATGCCACTGGCCAGTAAAACGGTAAAAAAAAAGCTTATTTTCGTGGAGCATCCTACAGATTTGTGCCTTTAAACATACATGACTGATAGAAGTATCAGATTAAAAAGAAGATTTCAGATTCCCTCTATTTCCCTGCCCGAAAATCCATTTATCAACACCTTTTAGGCTGGGGTCAGACGAGCGTGATTTCTACGGACTGTACGTCCGTGCAGTACGGACATCGTCAGTACGGATGACGCAGTAGTGGTCACACAGTCCGTTTTTTCACTGAAGTTATTTTTTGACGGATGTAGGAGGGGAAAATAAATTACAATGAAAAAACATTCTGTCCGTCAAAAATGCTGGACGTATAAATGCAGTCCGTCTGACCTCGCTCCATCACTCACACACAAAGCTATGCAGACGTTGTGGACGTGCGGAGTGCGCCACGTCCGTTCTAGCAGTATTACGTTCTTGCCTAACCTGCGTCCGTTTGCCGCGGCCGTTGTGCGTCCGCAGTTCAGTGCGGACGTACTTCATGTGTCAGGCTCCAATGGACTTACTTTCATGCCATCACGGACGTACTTTTAGGTGCAATCACGGACGTGAACACTACGCTCGTCTGACCCCAGCCTTAGCATTTGACATTTTTTTGAAAATTGGCATACTGATAAATTGCTGAAGCGTTGAGTCCACTGAAAAGTATGGCCGCAAGCCACGGTATTCAATCCGAATTTTTATCAGGAATTAAAATGACAGTAAACCCACATTTGAATCTCCCGAGCTGAAAAATGGCCGACAAAGGCCCAGATTTCAGACATTGGACTGAATTAAATTGAGCCCTAAGCGTGGAATCCAGCAATATCAAGGAGTGGTAAAAAAGTCTTCTCCTTTTAACCACCTTTGGCATGTTGCTGACCTATACCTTTCGTAGGGACCCCTGGTCTGTAACAGGTACTCGCTAAACAGGGTACACTGGAGAATAAAACGTGAGCTAAAAATATTAGGACAAAAGTGCAATGTGAGAGTATTTTTCATTTTGGGCATTTTAGAATTTGTAAATCCCTTGATTTTTGCTTTAGAGAGAAATCCTTTGTATCGAAAGGGATACGAGTGTGCAACTTTACTGGAACAAAATGATAAAACAGAACAAGGTAAAGCGCACGGCGAGGGAAAAAGATTTACTATTGAAAAAGTACTTTTAAAAAACAAAATCATTAAGTAATTACACTTCTCATAGTATGTAAAAGATACAGAGAGGGTAAGAGTTAAAACAGAGACTTGGACAGGTACATTGCTGTCCTAAGCAGGAAACAGTATCAAGAATAGAGCCTCTGTTTTCTAATGGAAAGAGGCAAGCTGGATCAGCTAAGTGGCTTTTATCTCTCACCAGAATCTGTGCTCCTATATTAAATTTTGTGTATTACATAACTCCCAGGCAGTGATTTGTGGTTTTGACCTTCGAAGACTCCAGCGGAACAATACTACGCAAGGTCATATTGTACGAGTGAAAGGATAGCACTGTCACTCAACGCAATTTCATCACCACACTTGGATAGAAGAATAATACCATCTAAACATGTTGACACATGTTTTGGTCTTTAAGGCTAATGTCAGACGAACGCAGTCTGAGCGCACTCTGCGTGCGTGCATAACGGACGGACGTACTGACGGAAGATACTGTAGACACCACACGGCCCGTTTTTGTTGACAGACGTAGGATAAAAAAAGGGAATTATGGGAAATGAAATTAATATGAATATGAAAAATTATAAAAATTTGAAAAGGATATGAAAAGCCATTTTGTGCGTCAAGGTGCTGGACGTCTCAAATGCGCTGCGTCTGACGTCTCCTCCTCCTCATCACTCACAGAATGCTACGCGGACGTGGCGCACTCTGCGTGTCTGGCGGTTTTACGTTCTTGCCTAACTTGCGTCCGATTGCCACGTGCGTTGTTCGTGCGCAGTTCTGTGCACACGTACTTAGTGTGTGGGTCTCTATTGATCATGATTCTATGCTACGACGGACGTTAAACTGTGCGGCAACACGGACGTGATCACTGCTTTCGTCTGACGCCCGCCTAACACTTCACTTGAGTTCTCTGGGTCAATCCACCAAGGCCCTATTAATAATACTATAGAGCAGGACTGTCAAACTCATGCCCCCCCCAGAAGTTGGTGGCCTACAATTCCCAGAATTCTTTGACTACAATAGATGGACAGAGAATCATGGGAGTGGTAGGTCAGAGACATCTGGGTGGCTGCAGTTTGACAGCCCTGCTGTAGAGGTCATACATGAAGTGCCAGTGTTGAAAATACCTGAGCAAATATGCAGTAATGCAACACCGACAAACGCTGGCATACCACAAGATTAATGTCCAAACAGCGACAGGAGAAGCTTCACAATGCAGCTCCTCCTGTCACTCTATGGATCACAGTTTTAAAATATACTGGCGTTTGTCGAAGTACCAGAGATTTTAACAAGGGGATGCAAGGGGGCCGGTGGACTGTCTGCCGCTGGGATTTTGTGCGTTGCCCAGGACTAGCTTCATGACACCATCTGACTTCAGAAAAGGTGATGAGGAAAAGATTTCTGAAGTGTTACTGCACTGGAGAAATAATTTGCACAGCGCAGCACAAATGGTGTCACTTTAGGCTAGGGACAGATGAGCGCATTTTCTGCGGCCACCGTCAAAATGTACGTCGATGCGTGCGCACGCATTTTTTCACGGAATACGCTTAAGTGGTCAGACGATGCGCAATTCTGGACGTATTTCATGACGATGGGGTGAAAAGAAGTCTAGGGAAATCCGGCTGTTTGAACGTTATGTTGGCCGCACACTAGCAGCGTCTGACATCTCCTAATCACGCACACACGCTGCTATGCGGCCGCAGCGCACTCTGTACGTCAGTACCAGCGGTTTAACGTTCTCGAAAAAATGCGTTCATTTTCCACTTGCGTTGCGCGGCCGGACATTTGTGCGACCGTACTTCGTATATTGGCTGTCATTGCCCGTCATCTGCTGCTAGTGCGGCCGTGATTATGTGCGCCAGAACGCGCGTTCGCACTGCCTCAGTCTGACCCTAGCCTTAATGCTACCTCTGCTTCTTGATGAATTATTATCATCAATTACATAGCGCCAACAGTTTCTGCAGCGCTTTACAATAATCAAAAGGGGGTGAGATACAGATAAACGGACATGGGCCCTGCTCATAGTTTACAGTCTAGAGAGGGATTGGGGTTGAGGAAGACAAGGGGAGTTTTACTGGATGCCAGGATCATGAGTGCCAGTGGTACGGGAATGGTGGGGCCATAGATGCAACCTCAATCTTGTGTGAGTAGGTGAGCTGGGGGGATGAGTTGCATCAGTGATGTGGTACAATAATCTGAAGAGATGGGTTTTGAGGGATTTCGTGAAGGCTCGAAGATCAGGGGAGAGTTTGATAGGGCGAGGCAAGTCATTCCACAGGACTGGAGAAGCCCTTGAGAAGTTTTAGAGGCAAGAGTTGGCCGTGCGCGTGTAGACAGAGGACACAACAGGTGGAAATTGTCCCCCGACCGGAGTTGTCTAGATGGGACGTGTTTGCGGAGAAAGAAAGGCATGTAAGAGAGAAGAGATATTGAGCGATTTAAACTGTATCCTGAAACGTACAGGAAGCCAATGGAGGGACCGGCAGAGGAATTAGGTGAAGTACCAAAAGAAAAAACCTACAACAACAAAAATGTATGCTTAACCCTTTCATAACCAAACACTAAGTCATCTCTAGGCTGAATTATGCTTTTTAAAACCATACAAATACCTACCCAAGGGCTTGACATATACAGGGACTAAGTAGCCCTGGGCTCTTAGAAATGTACGCATCGATCCTACAATTTAGGATCATTCTACACTAATATATAGACATTACAACAACAATCCATTTTCTGTAACACCAGCTCATCACACAGACTGGGATAGATAGGGGACCATGTTCAGGTCACATCTTAATTTCTTGAGGGTCATAAGGATTTTATTCTCCTCAATGCTTTATCAATTCATCATCCTGAAGGTTTGAGTGTTTGGATTAATTTCTCACATCTGATGAGCCATTTAAAGAGTCTCACAACAATAATTTATCATAGCCATTGGACAAAAATAGCAAGGAAACCAGAAGTATCAACCTTACTCTGGTTCTCTCAGCACCAATCCAGCAAACGCTTACAAAGCAATTACAAAGAGTCAAAATATGCAGGACACTTGGCCTGTGTTTATTTATTTTTTTAAGTTTCTGTGCACATATTTGAAGTGTGTTTTGGAGTGAAGGTCAATGATTGAATATTTTTTTCTACAAAATAAAACAAGCATCCTATACATGATGCACAACACCACCTAAGGGTGTTTTATTTCTTCAAAATATATGCTGAGTAGTTAGTGAGGCAAAAATAAGTTGTATATATGCAATCGTTCAATCAGATGAACCTATATGGAGCATGTCTTAATCACATACAAGTAATATAAGGTGAAGACTGAGCTCCTACTAATTCCTCCCTCTAATGCTTCTCCACCTCCTGGCTTCTCTGTCATGGTTGATGGTATCACTATCTCCCCATTAAGCCCCGTTCACACTGTGCGATTTGAAAATCGCACGACTTTCCGTGCGATTTTCATATTTGCGACATGGTGCGATAATGTCGCGCGACATCGCTGTTTTGTGCAATTTTTCCAAAAGCACCACCAATACAAATCGCAAAATCGCAGATAGCAAATTGCAAAAAAAGGGTCATGTACCAGCGACATGCTTCTGCGATGCGCGGCAAGATGTGAACAGCTCCATTGAAATGCATTGGAGAAGCTACACAGCGCGACGTCGCGGCAAAATCCGTGCGATAAATCGCACAGTGTGAACGGGGCCTTAAACCAGGTTCACTTTCTTGGAGTTACACTTGACTCTGCTCTTTCCTTCATCCCCACATCCAGTCTCTTTCCTCTTCCTGCCGCTACCAATTACATAATATTTCCAAACGTTGGCCATTTTTTACCGCTGACGCCACCAAACAACTCATCAATGCACTTGCAATCTCCGGACTTGACTACTGCAAAAACCTTCTAGCTAGGCTCCCTATCTCCCCCTTACAATCCATACTAAATGCCTCTGCCAGGCTCATCCACCTCACCCACCGCTCTGTCTCTGCCGCTGCCCTCTGCGAGTCCCTTCACTGACACCACATCCACTGCAGAATTAAATTCTAAATCCTTACCCTGACCTACAAAGCTCTCACTAACTCAGCTCCCCACTACGGGCCCTATTACATTCTTCATGCAAAAACGCACGGAAACCTTGTACTTTTGTGTGCCAAGTGTTGAACATTAACGCACGTAAATCAACGCTGGAATTACAATCCTCACACATTTTTTCATCCGTCGAGCAGTAACGCGCCAGTCTCCAGATCTCAACCCCATAGAAAACCTTTGGAGGGAGTTGAAGGTCCGTATTGCCCAGCGACAGCCCCAAAACTTCACTGCTCTAGAGGAGATCTGCATGGAGGAATGGGCAAAAATACCAGCAACAGTGTGTGAAAACCTTGTGAAGACTTACAGAAAACGTTTGACCTCTGTCATTGCCAACAAAGGATATATAACAAAGTATTGAGATGGACTTTTGATATTGACCAAATACTTATTTTCCACCATAATTTGCAAATAAATTCTTTAAAAATCAGACCATGTGATTTTCTGATTATTTTTTTTCTCATTTTGTCTCTCATAGTTGAAATGTACCTATGATGACAATTACAGGCCTCTCTCATCTTTTTAAGTGGGAGAACCTGCACAATTGGTGGCTGACTAAATACTTTTTTGCCCCAATAAAAAATGAACACACAACTTCTCAAATATATTGGTTTGGTAGGTTTATAATGTGCTGTGGTTTACTTTGCTGTATTTTTTTTTTTGGGCTGGTGTATTTGGGTTCGGCCAGGTCGTTCAGATTTGCCATTAACAACAGCTTTTAGGAGTTGCTAAAATTATTGCCGCAAAGGCTGTGCGTAAAAAACTGCGCATAGATTGTAATACCATCCGCGTACCAGCGCACAAACGCATTTGCGCTCACAATGTTAAGTATAGCACACGCGAAGTACAGTAAGGTTCACCCGCGGTAGACACATACGCGCGTTTGTTACGCTGACATTATAATACGACATTCAGCGCAAAGGGTTTTGTCCCTCGCGTTAATGTGTTTTTTCGCCCGTGCAAACGTTTGCGCGAAGAATGTAATAGGGCCCTACCTGTCCTCACTAATCACCAAATACACCCCAAACAGTGACCTGCGCCTAGCTTCTCCCCGCATCACCTATTCCCATGAAAGACTGCAGGATTTCTCACGCGCAGCCCCCATCCTCTGGAACATTCTCCCTCATGCTGTCTGAGTTTCCCCTAATTTTCCTTCCTTCAAACGCTCCCTTAATGGGAAGCCTACCACCCAACTCACTAATACACTTCCTAGGGTGTAACCTCTCCAGCAGGGTCCTCTCTTCTCCTGTTCTGTGTGTATATTTGTTATTCTGTCTCATCCATTTTACAGCGCTACGGAACTTGTTAGCGCTTTACAAATAATTGTAACTTCGCTTCCCCAACCAGTCTATCACTTTCACATTGCCGTCCTCTCCTCCGGTTTCTCACCCACCAACCTTTCTAAATTGTAAATTCCCTTGAGAATAGGGCCCTCTTTTCCTCCTCTGGTTTGTCACAATGCAGTGTACCACTGTCTATATTGTATCCATTTTTTAGCGCTGCGGAATATGTTGGCACTATAAAGAATAATAATAATATAAACAAATCTGCGGTTGGTAAAAGAATACATCATTTTTATCTTATCACATATTAAGTATGCCTGTGGGCTTTTTTATATACCTTTGATTCACTGCCTCTCCCCAAAAAACAGTATTTGTATATTAAAGTCTTATGTTAATCCACCACTGTACATTTCAAGAACCATCTTCCCATTCAGCCCACATGCTCTCACATACTCTGCTATTTTCCCTCACCTAGTGTCACCCCTCTCCTCTTAGATTGTAAGCTCTCGAGCAGGGTCCTCTCTCCTACTATTCTGTGTGTTTATCCTGTATGTATATTTTTTATTCTGTCTCTCCTATTGTACAGCGCCATGGAACTTGTTGGCGCTTTATAAATACTGTAATGCTCTAATAAGAAACTCTGTCAGCAAAATAATAGTTAGGCCCCGTTCACACCTGGGCGTTTTACAGCGCGTAGGAACACGCTGTAAAACGTCCTACGCCCAAAGAAGTACAGGAGCTTCTTTGGGGCGTATTGCAGCGCGTTCACGGCCATAGACTGCAGCGTAAACGCGCTGCAAAGCGTGTTTGCGCGTTTTTTTTTACGTTTCCATGATACGCACGTCAAAAAACGCGCAGGTGTGAACCCAGCCTTAAGGCTGGCGGCACACGAGCATTAACAGAGAGAGGAAGGAACGTCCGTGAAAGTGGGCGCTCCTTCCACTCTCTGCGCTCAGCGTACAAAGCACGATCCTCCTATGGAGAATCGCGCTTTGTATCCGGTCAGCGTCCGTTTAGCTTTTTGATGGGGAGGGCTTTTTCACGTCCGGTGGATGGCCTTCCCCGTCAAAAACGCACGGACGCAGGGAAGTGCGGGCGAACATGAGCCATAAATACGCTCGTGTGCCGGGGGCCTAAAGCAGCATCTGTATATAATTTAAAAGGGAGGAACCAAGGATTTAAAAAACCGTACTGAAAACAAACTCCACCTTATTTATTGAAACAGTTATGGTCTTAGAATAATATATTACAGGTTTAACAATACAGACGTATACTAATATATAGATAAACAGCATTTTTCTAGTTGTAATCCAGTGTATCACCCAGGTTCACCATAAACAACAAACAAGAACGCTGCGAAATATGCAGGCATTTTGTACATTATCGTAATCAAGGTTACTAATGGAATTCTTTTTCCTAATTATAGAATTTGCACGCAATAAACTGACACAGGCAGGTTTGCATCTCATATTAACAATAACCATCACACACCCACATTGTACATTTAGAGTGCAAACAGATGAGGTGGCGCGGCGTAATGTTCTTGAAGTGGAAATAGGCTGAAAGACGGCCGCCATTGTACACAGGCGGCCATCTTGTTCAGAATATTGGTTCACTTGTATATAAATAGACAGGTTTGTAGCTGAGACTAGAATGAGGTATACGTAGAAACTTAGGAATGCGTTTAGATTAGCAGAAAAGCAATTAAAGTTTTATGAAAGATCTCTGTCTGTTCCTGGCACGGAGGAGAAAAGCGACTCCAAGGTCGGTGGGGCCCGCGGAAAGACGAAGGAGTATAGAAGACCGGGCCCCAGGCCATCTGAATAAACATAGCCGATAGGGAGGGAGGCACTGCCCGGAGAAAGACAGCACAAACAAATCACAGACTGTCAAACTAACGAGAAGTGTATCAATTTATAGTTATATGTGGAATGTTCTTTGTGTTCGAATTAATGATGGGAGGTATTAACCCACGTGGGGTGGAATAGAGTGTCATAGGGAGGTGGGCTAATGGGGATGTACCTAATTATGTATTTGGGGCATAAAACCTCATGTCTCGGTGTAATCGGGGCTCACTCTAAGCGATTCAATCCTGTGTGAGCACTTGTGTGACGACACAATAAACTCTTGCCTTTCCTGAAGAGACTAGTGTTTGGACAATCCTTGCTTGGGTCTGGTCCGGCGCCGTTAATGAAGTGAACCTGATTGACTCCGGTTACATTTTCTGGGGTCTCGATAGCCGGGATAACGGGCCTTTTGCCAAGACACAGGCAACGGCTGCTGAACACAGTGCGGCGCTTGACTGCAGCAGTGCCAGAATCCCGATGGTTGGGGGCGTCCATTGAAGGTGAGCTGACATCTGCAGGCGCCAAGCAGGATTTCCTGTACAGTGGACCTCATCTCGTCCCAAACGGACCCCCCCAACCCGGGAAGCTGGGACACCAGAGTCCGAGGAAACAGCAAGCAGCGCCGGCGATAGGTAACGTGTCTTCTATGTTTTGTATGTCTAAAGGAAATACCGGTATCTAAGGGAAACGTCCGACTGCGATAGACGGATAAGAGGATGCGATGGCCACCATCCTATTGGCATATCTTTCCCGCCGCTGGTAGCGCTGACATTGCTAAGGAGCCAGAGTGGCTAGCGGGCGTCTGGATTCGGGGGAATTGAATGCCAATCAAAGGGTAGTTCTGTATGAGAGGGAGAAAGTAGCTGCGTGGAGTTGCATAGTTCAGTGTTTGTAAATAGAGCTTCACCACGTGGGTAAACGGGAAAGGAGGAGGATTTTTCTGTGACTGGGCTGAGAGCCTGAGTCAGTGCCTAGTGTGTACGTCGTATAGTGACAAGGGCTTATAGTGAAGCTAACGATAGCTGCAGAGATAGTGGTGCTGAGTGGGTAGATTATCCATAAAGCAGATTGGAATTGCAGACGGAAGTGTAGACAAGGAACGGGGTGCACATAGCCACAAGCAGTCAAGAGTTAGAGTTCAAATTACGGGGTATAAGGAGCCACTAAGGAGGGAATACGTCCTCGGCTAATGGAAAGAGTTGAAGTGATATATGTTCTATATTATGCTGAAAGTATCTGATACGGAATGTGTTGTGAATGAATTGACTTGAGTGCTGTGAGTGAACGTGCGCCTACTCGCTCCGCGAGGAAGCAAATTCGAGAGTGGACCCTGGAACGTACGGTTTCGGCTCAGGCGACTGCAGTCGGCTACTGAAGGGGGAAGCGTATGTGGATGCGGATAAATTGTTGACTGAAGTATCAGACTGTAGATTTTAACTGTTATTGAAATAAGATAATTGTATCGCAAAAAGTATTGTTTTCAAGAGTGACAATGGGTAACAGGTCATCTAAGCCCAAGAAGGTAAAGGAGGGTAAGATGCCCCTAGAATATATGGTGCGAAATTTTGAAGCATTATATAAAAACGTATGATTATGGTGAGAGATTGACAAAAGAGAAATTAAAAGTAATGTGTACAGTTGTGTGGCCGTTATTAGTCCCAGGATGGCCAGAGCAGGGGTCAATGGACCCGGAGTTGGTACAGAAGGTATATTCCCAGGTTACAGAGCAGTACAGATATCCTGAAGAATACCCGTATATAGATATATGGAGATATTGTATTAAAAATAAGAGTTATTTTATAATGATAGCGGGGAGAAATAAGAAACAGGACCCCCAAAATAATAGAAAGAGAGAGAGAGTGATGTTTTGCCCCCGTTCTATCTATTATGTTATGGGGCAGCCAGAGAAGATTGAGATGCCCGATGGGAGTGTATATAAATTAGTGCCCCACGGGAATAGTGATGATAAAGAGGAAGATGAGAACCAGGGAGTTACCACACGCGCAGCGAATAGTATATATAAACCCCGGGATCCGTACCAACACAATCCCTACAAGAATGCTATGCAGTTGCCTTTGCGAGAGGTGCCAGGCCCCCCCTTGGCGGGGAATCCAGGGCCAATGCAATACACATATGTCCCGTTCACGACAACGGATTTTTTTAATTGGAAAACACACACACCACTGTATTCCACAAATCCCGCAGCAGTGGCCAGTATGATAGAGTCAGTTATGCTCACACATAACCCCACATGGGCAGATTGTCAGCAATTAATGTTGACAATGTTTACCACAGAGGAAAGAGCCCGGATAAATAGTAGCGCGCGAAAGATTTTACTCGCCCAAGCTGTAGCAGATGCTAAGCCTTATCCAGAAGCATGGGCAGAGGAACATTACCCCAAAACAGATCCTAAATGGCCGTACAATACAGTTGAAGGAGTTGCCCATCTGCAGACATACAGAACTGCTGTAATTATGGGTGTTAAAGCGGGAGGGAAGAAACCCACAAACATGAAAAAAAATAGCAGATGTGATGCAAGAGATTAAAAAAAAAAAAAAAAATCCCCAAGTGCGTTTCTAGAGAGATTGCTGAATGCGTACAGGATGTATAGTCCTATTGATCCTGAAACAACGGGAATCAGAGGTTAATTAACTCCTCGTTTGTGGGTCAGTCAAAGAGGGATATACGGAACAAAATACAGAGAATAGATGGGTTTTGGGGAAAGGTATTAGTGAATTAGTTGAGATCGCTAATAAGGTGTATCATAACCGGGATTTAGAGGAAATAAAGAAGTGAAGGGAATGGAGCGGGGTTTGTGGGACTGGCGGGGACATCATTTGAAGGGCAGGATGTATATTGACGGGGATCTGGGCCCATCCCGCTCGGTAGCCACGAGCCCACGGTCACAATGAGAGTGGGAAATAAAGATGAAGTTTTTATGGTTGATACAGGTGCCGAATATTCTGTTGTAACAAAGCAAATTGCATCTCCAATGGGAAATAAGGTTGATATTATGGGAGCATAAAATAAATTAATATTTTACGGAGTGAGATGGTTGCGGTGCTGTATAGTTTGTGTGTGTGTGATTCAGACTGATTTTGTCCGATTGTGTTTTTTAATTGATTATTAAACTGTTCAATTAAAAGTTGAGATTGAGCGTCGTCTCTGGTGTATAGGCATTGCTTCTGACAGACTGTTTGCAAGAGAGAAGGGGGAAGGGAGGGAGTCAGTAAAATATGCCAAGGGAGGATGTTTTTTCTTTGCTCTCTGATAGCTAACCCTTTGTGTATCTGTGCAGCGTACTATGCTTAGCTAATTTTAATGTGTGTTACAATAGAATATTTGTCTGAAGTCTGAGTGCAAGATATATGTTTATACTTTGTGTTAAATATTAGTCCGAAAGTTTTAGTTTTGTTCAGAGCTAGAATTAAATAAAAAAAAAAAAAAGAAAAGAAAAGGGATTCCTGGTTTTTATATTATTACATATAAACAATAATAAGTATGTAATGGTATACAAAATTGTCTACCAAAATATGAAATTTATTAACAAATTGAAATATGGTTACTGTTTTTAAAAGGTATGTTTTTGTTTGATTTTTGATGGAATGATTTATTGTTTTTTTTTCGATGTGGTATTAAGAGTCTGTTTTGGGCTACGGGAAAATATCTCTGAGAATATTGTTTACACAATGTGTATGTGTATATGCCCGAATGTCCCATCCAGCTCCTGGGGCGGGATATTTTTTGCAAATTGCCAGCCCAAATTATGTTTTTTTTTTTTTTTCCGGGGGTCACGCTCAATTAGACCTGCCCGAGAGTGGCGGCTCTATTCGGCAGCATGATCCAGCCAGCCCGCACAACCCCCAATCTGTGAAAATCGCAGTAGTTATGTCAAAGGAAGAAGAATGGCGCACGGCACCTACTCTGCCTGTTGTCCCCGCACGCACTACTCCTTGGAATTCCTGAGGTGGGGGCGGAGGAAAACCCGCCCAGATGAGTTGAATCACAGCCCGGCGCAACACCGGTGGCTCTAAGACAATATTATATCCCACAGAAAGCCAAGCAGGTTACAGAGTGTCTAAAAAGAAAGCACAAATATGTAAACAGAGCGTAAAATACCTGGGCTTCCAGTTAACAGGTACCAAACGTGCACTGGGGGCAGAAGAAAAGAAGCAGTGTGCCGCATACCCCAACCAAAGACCAGGAGCTCCAAGCAACTCGACCCTGTGGCCTGCGGCCTACCCCCATGCCTGAAAGCAGTGGCTGCCACCGCAATGCTAATAGCAGAAGCAGACAAACTGACCCTTGGACAAGTTCTTCATGTCAAGGTGCCCCACGCTGTCAAGGCTCTGCTGGATGTGACAGGAGGTTACTGGTTCAGTAGCAGGCCGGATTTGAAAGACGTACCCCTAGACAAATACGATCTACAGCTATTCACTGATGGAAGCAGCTACATGGATGATGGGAAGAAAGTCTCCGGCTATGCAGTAGTCTCAACAGAAGAAGTCATCGAAGCAAAGCCACTGCCAGGCCATACATCAGCACAACTAGCTGAAATAACAGCTTTAACCAGAGCCCTTGAAATTTCTGAAGGCAAAAGAGTAAATATCTATACAGACTCCAAATACGTTTTTATGACAGTCCATGCACATGGTGCACTCTAAAAAAAAAGAGGCCTACTCACGTCTTCAGAACAACAAATTAAATATGCTGCAGAAATCACGGCCCTCCTGGAAGCAGTGTGGAAACCAAGTGCTGTCAGCATCAGGCACTGCCGTGGCCACCAAAAAGGCCATGATGAAATTCCAAAAGGTAACAGACGCGCAGACCAGGCCGCAAAAGCAGCTGCAAAACCGCCACCGCCAACAGAAGATCAAGCTAAAGTACTGATCTGCAAGCAAGAACCTTAACCTTCCATGCCAAATTACGAGTTCTACATGAATTTGAAAGAGTTTGAACCCCACGGCGAGTTCATTGAAATAATACTGCACAAGTGGCAAAATGACTATGAACTGATAGAACTCAATTAAGATTATATCCAATGGCTTTTCCCAACTCGGACACAAGGCCAAAATTTCTACTCTACTCCTCTAAATCCGCAAGAGACACGCCTAATGGTTAACACCTCAGAAGTTCAGCAAAGACTGCGCAGAGCCTACAAGATGATGCTGAAATTCTTCGGCGTAAAAATAGTGGGGGAGGAGGAAGACAAAGAAATAACTGAAGTTGAACGAGCAGAAAATTTCGCGTCACGTTTTGAAAATTTGACAATCAATTCTCACAATAATCTACGAATCACACGAATACTGCACAGTCTGGGAGAATTGGGAGCAGAAGAATATCAAGTCCCACTGGTGAGGTTCTTCCTCAAGGAGATCCTTATCAAGAACAGACTGCCAAGAATGAAGAAAAGTGTAATGAACTTTTTCATACCAGCAGTAAGAGATTCACAAGACAGACAGGATTTGTTATTTTGAGAACAGGCCCATCGGGCTATCCCCAAGGGCATTATTACAAATAGACTTTACAGTGCTGCCACCCTGCAAAGGATACAACTATTTACTAGTGATGGTGTGCACTTTGACAGGATGGGTGGAAGCCTTCCCAACAAGAATTGAAAAGACTACAGAAGTGGTAAAGAGCCTGATGAAAGAAATAATACCACGTTACGGGCTTCCACTCGAGATAGGGTCAGACAATGGCCCTGCATTTATCCAGAACTGTTTGCAACAACTTGCCCGGCTACTGGGCATCACCTGGAAGCTACATACCGCCTACAGGCCCCAAAGTTCGGGAAAAGTTGAAAAAAATGAACCGTACTCTAAAGACTTTGATGTCCAAACTGTGCCAAGAGACGTCACTGGGCTGGTTGGACTTGCTGCCGATAGTCCTTTTGCACATTAGGTGCAGACCAACCCCCCAATTGAAGCTAAGTCCGTACGAACTTATGTTTGGACGGCCAACCCCTCTGATTAATGGACTAAGGGGGACCTTCGGGCATTGGGAGAAATTAAACTAAATGATCAGGTAGTAATGATGGGTAAAAGAGTGGAAAAATGATCCACTAGGTCCAAAATGGAGAGGTTTTTATTTTGTCCTGTTATCAACCCCTATAGCAGTAAAGGTTGCCGAGGTGGTCCCGTGGATACATCACTCCAGAGTAAAAGCAGCTGCCAGTCCTGAGCTAACATGGAAGGTCGTCGCCAACGAGACCAATCCGCTGAGGCTGAAGCTGACAAAGACCACAGTCACGAGCACCTAAATGATCCTAACCCTGATGATTCAGAGGATCAACAAGTGGGTGTTTTGATGGGCACAGACCCTGACCACCTGCCAACGGGGGATAACCACAGGGTGCTTTTAGGGGCCCGGCCCCCACCCTTGATCATCCAGAAATGTTTTTTACTTTTGAAATTCCGGTGGGGAGGGATTGGGTTTATGTGACTGTAAAAAGAATTGCCCAAGGAATTCTGACACTCGGGGCATTTGTGGTGCTGATTTTATATTTTGCTAATTTGATTTATGGACTCTCGCGTGGAGTATGCTCTAATTGTACGGGCAATGTGGGGAAAGTGGATATTTCCCATATCTGGAATAGTACGCACCCGGTGATGGAGAACCGTACCATGTGGAGACAAAAACGAGAGGCGCTATCTGGAACCAACCCAAGAGGACATTTACTTGTGCAATTCAAATATGACTATGCTAAAAAGTCTGGGCAAACTGCATGCTGGGTGTGTAGTAGACTGCACCCAGAGACAATTCATATACCATTTGCCTCTGTTCCAATGAATTTGAGTATGTTTGTATCAGGGAATATCACAATACATGCTGTCGATGCACAAAGGGAAAAAGACAGAATCAGTCAGTCCGGGTACCCCATAATAGGACCAGTGTATCCACCAGAATGGTGTTTTCAACTAGGACCAGATAAAGAAACAAATAACGAGGGTGGGTTATGTAACTCAAGTCAGTTCAACTGGACATCATATATTTATATATTCAAAACAGGACAAAAGGCGAATTATTTATATATACGATGCAGGCAACTCACTAGAGACCAAGAGGCGGTGATTGGGAATGGGACCAATGGGAGGCAGGGTGCAGTGGATATGATGAGACGGCTGAGACATCTTGCGATAGAGATATCAAAGGGAACACTACATTCATCACCATTTATAGTGACAGGAGGGTACCAGGTGTGCTGTGAAAGGGTGTGTTACACATGGGTACCACCAACGATAACGGGAATGTGTTATTTGGCTAAGCTGGTCCCAATCCAGAGACTAAGGGGAGAAGACACAAACACAGACACGGAACTGCACCCTAGGTACCCACTGGTGTTTGAAAGACCAAAGAGAGAATTGTTTGCGAAGATGGATCGAATATGGACATGGTTGCCAGCATGGACTGGATGGGGAGGAGAGATGATGAGGAGATTGAATAGCTATGTCAATCTGATGGATGAGATTCTGAATAGGACCAGTATGGATATCCAGCTGTTGAATCTGGAAATGCGTGAGTTACGAAAGGTGCAAATGATATATGAAATGGCGCTTGAGCAGATCAGTGCGGCCTTGAATGGGTTGTGTGAAATGACAATGCACTATGAATGTTGCACCTTCATCAGAAACACTACACACGAAGTCCCAAACTATTACCAGGTAATTCAAGATCATCAGGAGAAGGTAGCACAGTTGCAGGGCACAGCCAGAAGGATTGCTGCCGAAGGCTGGAATCTGCTCCGTGGGTTTGGAGCAATGGGAGAATGGTTTGGTTCTATCTTATGATTTATCTCAAGGATTGGATCCATGATACTTATGATAGTGGTGATTTTGATCATAGGGATACTGATATACCGTATAGGGCTATGTTTATGGCCACTGTGCAAAACAGCACTGATATCTACACAAACACAGAAGATACCACTGATAATTCCACAGGGTATGTTCCCAGTGAAAGAAACCCCCCTTTTTCAGTAGTTTCAGAATAGTGGAGTGTAATGGCTACAAGTGCCAGGAAAAGATCCTGACACTTGAGCCAAGGGGGGAATGAAGTGGAAATAGGCTGAAAGACGGCCGCCATTGTACACAGGCGGCCATCTTGTTCAGAATATTGGTTCACTTGTATATAAATAGACAGGTTTGTAGCTGAGACTAGAATGAGGTATACGTAGAAACTTAGGAATGCGTTTAGATTAGCAGAAAAGCAATTAAAGTTTTATGAAAGATCTCTGTCTGTTCCTGGCACGGAGGAGAAAAGCGACTCCAAGGTCGGTGGGGCCCGCGGAAAGACGAAGGAGTATAGAAGACCGGGCCCCAGGCCATCTGAATAAACATAGCCGATAGGGAGGGAGGCACTGCCCGGAGAAAGACAGCACAAACAAATCACAGACTGTCAAACTAACGAGAAGTGTATCAATTTATAGTTATATGTGGAATGTTCTTTGTGTTCGAATTAATGATGGGAGGTATTAACCCACGTGGGGTGGAATAGAGTGTCATAGGGAGGTGGGCTAATGGGGATGTACCTAATTATGTATTTGGGGCATAAAACCTCATGTCTCGGTGTAATCGGGGCTCACTCTAAGCGATTCAATCCTGTGTGAGCACTTGTGTGACGACACAATAAACTCTTGCCTTTCCTGAAGAGACTAGTGTTTGGACAATCCTTGCTTGGGTCTGGTCCGGCGCCGTTAATGAAGTGAACCTGATTGACTCCGGTTACATTCTCTCATACAGACTCTTCCCAGCTTATTCTGGATCTCTCTGCAGATCTAACCGGCCACTTACAACAAGTCTGATTCCATCCAGGTTTCCCCATCCCGCTTGTGGAGGTACATATAGGAACCGATGTTCGGATACTCACCTTTTTTCGGTTGTTAATAAACCGATACTGGTAGACAACAGAAAAAAAAACTATACTAAATTAACAATCAAAGGGCCGCAGGTTCTGGAAGCGTTTGGCAAGGCGTGGATGCACACCGCCAGATAAATGTTACATCCCTCAAGGAGGCAGCTGTCCCATTCCTTAGCAATAACCTGGTCTTGTATTACAAGAGGTCTCATATTCCCACTCTGACCTCGCAACGTCACATCTATTTTGGCTCCAAAGTAGTCGTGGAGCGAGTATCATTGGTTTGCTGTGAGAGGTGAAAAGGGACCAGGGGTGCTATTCCGATCATGCTGTTAGATTAGCGGCTGGTGCTGCTGTTCCAACCTTGACGCAAACGTCTGAATTTTCAGTCTTCCTGCGTCTTCACTCTGTACTCTGACATTTATGCGCACAACAGCAGAAACAACAACCCCCAACTGCTTATGTAGATAAAGAGCAAAAAGCTGAGCCCTGCAAAACTAAAGACTGCCGATATAATGGATTAATGCATACGCAAACTCCCGTTTCTCTTCCTGTAGTCCTAAGGACTCCAGGAGAAGATACCAGCGGCGACGCACTGTGCCACTGCCAGTCTAGGGTTACAGACCAGCTGGGTGGAGTAACATCACTGCTCTATAACTGTGGAGACACAGGATTGATCCCGGCAAGAGCACCTCTCCAGTAAGTGTCCTTGGGCAAGACACCTAACGGTACATACTCGCCACACAGGACGTACTTGAAAACGAGAGAAATCTCAATGTATCCTTCCTGGTAAAATACTTTCTCAAAATAATTTAATAAATATATATTTTCCTGGATGCATATTACTATTTTATGCAAAGAGGAGAATAGTGAGAAAAAGTGCTGCCTGGAACATGTATAAATTCATATGGTGTAAGAAAGAACTCAAAGCAGGTCACCTGGGATTCCTTACCAGCAGCGTATGGATGTTACATGCGGCAGGGTGGCATTTTTCATGCACTGTTCATCAGCATGAATAGATCTTGAGAAACCATGACCAATCTGGCAACCCTGGGAGGTATCGATCAGCTGCTGCAAACCAGTATGACTCGAGCCGCTAATGTAGGGCTCAGCAACCTTGGCCCTCCAGATGTTTTGGAACTACATCTCCCATGATGCTCACGCACCCTAATGAGTGGCTGAGCATCATGGGAGATATACTTCCAAAACTTTGAAAAAGGGACAAGATTGCAGACTCCGGCTACGTCCGTCACATAAAATATTTTTCTAAAAAGCACTAGGATTTTTAATTCTAATGTAATCAAAGAGTAATTCTACACAATGCCTGTCCTGATAAACCCACCAAACCTCCAAAAAACTAACCAAGACAATTTACCGAGGTGACAGTACATCTTGTACAGCAGCAGCAATGTGTACATTCATATTGGAGAGTTTATGTCTTTGTGTTTAGATTTCATAGGGTTTATTTGAAATGTCATGTGACTGGATGACAGCTACACAGCACTGAGCACACACACTGCTCTCACTGGGGAGTCCCCATTTTAAAAAAACACCATCAGCTCACTCACAGCCTGGCACAGGAGGAACAATTTGATTTATTTAATATTACACTATACATATATATATATTTCCTGCCAGTTACCAGGATACACTGACATTTGTAAACAGTCCCATGTTTGCTATGAGGGAGCAGGGCAGCTCAGGGCTCTAGACATTGTGATTAGCGGCATCATTGTTGTTGTATCAGTCTCTTATCGAGATTATTATGATTATTATTAATACCGGCCATTTCCTTCCAGCACTGACCTGCCTCCACCGCTGCGACCAGCCTATTTCGCCCAGATCAGAGACTTGGGGCGGGGGACCAATAGGAAGCAGCCCTCTACCCGAGAGAACCAACGGGAATCTAGAAGGGGCGGGACCCGGAATTCAGCACGTTCAGTTGAGGAGTACATTACAAGGGGGGAGAGGCCGGCGGTCGTGTCAGCAGGGACCTGTAGCTGGGATCTCTGCGCGCATGCGCATTGGCAGAGGCCTGCAATCCACATTAGCCTGTATGTAATCTGCTTTCCGAAGTAAGAGGTTTTACTTTTTTTAACACTGGCCATTGAGCAGCTGCAGTAACCGGCGCCTCGCACGTAGCGGCGCCTCCTTTCTGATTAAGCCATTCTGTCCGCTGGCCCGAGACACTTATGAAGCAGTGACCCGCCATGTGACTTTAACTCCTTCACTTCCAAATGTGGGCTCATCCTATTAGAAAATGCGTAGCGTATAACACCAAAACACACGTTTAGTGTTCGTTTTCTAAGACGCCAATCAACTGGGGAAAGTTGCAGCATTCAGCAATCTTGGCCCTCCAAATGTTTTGGAACTCCCATGATGCTAAGGCAACCTAATGAATAGCTGAGCATCATGGGAGATGTAGTTCCAAAACTTCTACACCATTGGAAGTCCATCACTTTCTTCTTGTGTTTTGGGTCAGGTTGACTCCTCTCCACTGTGAGTGTTTATAAATCGCTAACAGGTTCCATAGCGCTGCACAATGGGTGAGAGAATAATAAATATACATACAAGTTAAACAAACAGAACAGTAGGAGGACCTTGCTCAAGAGTTTACAATCTAAGGCTAGGGTCAGACTGAGGCAGTGCGAACGCGCGTTCTGGCGCACTTAGGCTAGGGTCAGACTGAGACAGTGCGAACGCGCGTGCAGCCGCACATAATCACGGCCGTGCTAGCAGCAGATGCCGGGCAATGACGGCCAATATACGAAGTACGGTCGCACAAAAGTGCGGCCGCGCAACGCAGGCGGCAAACAAACGCATTTTTTCGAGAACGTGAAACCACTAGTACTGACGTACAGAGTGCGCTGCGTCCGCTAGCGGCGTGTGTGCGTGATTAGGAGACGTCAGACGCTGCTAATGTCCGGCCAACATAACGTCCAGACCCAAAAAGTGTTTTATTGATGATCTGTACAAAATCACGGATGAAACTGCGCATCGTATGACCACTATTGCGTATTCCGTGAAAAAATAAGTCCATTCGTTCGAACGCACTTTTTCACGGACAACGTGAAAAATGCGTTAGTCTGACCCTAGCCTTAATCACGGCCGCACTAGCAGCAAATGCCAGGCAATGACAGCCAATATACGAAGTACGGTCGCACGAAAGTCCGGCTGCGCAACGCAAGTGGAAAATGAACGCATTTTTTCGAGAACGTAAAACCGCTAGTACGGTTGTACAGAGTGCGCTGCGTCCGCTAGCGGTGTGTGTGCGTGAATTGGAGATGTCAGATGCTACTAATGTCCAGCCTACATAACGTCCAGATGCACAAAGTGTTTTATTGATGATCCGTACAAACTCACGGACGAAAAATGCGCATAGTATGACCGCTATCGCGTATTCCGTGAAAAAATGCGTCCACTCGTTCGAACGTACTTTTTCACAGACAACGTGAAAATGCGTTCGTCTGACCCTAGCCTTAGAGGCTCTGAAAGTATACATGTATATCGGTGTTCAGCAACCTCGGCCCTCGACATGCTCTAGAAAGATAGAATGTGTATATAAGAATATATAGGGGTGAATGTAAGAATATATAGGAGCGACAGACAACGTGGATAATGAAGATGTGGAGATTTAGTTTCCTTATCCAAGAGGTTCTTTTTGCTTTACCACAATTATCTCTCCAGGGACAGACATATTTTCCTGTACTCAGGGGTGTACCTAGAACATTTGGCACCCGGGACGGATCCAATATTTGCCACCCCCCCCCCCCAACTTTAAAATGTAAAAAAAAATCACACACTTTTTATAATTTTTTCAAAAATATTTTTAGTTATAGCATTCTGGCAGGACATGACGTATACACATTATAATGCTATATTATGAATCTATAATGATTGTATGTTGGTTGGTTTGTGTGATGGAGTTGTATGGGTGGCTGGTTGTGTGTGATGGGAGTTGTGTGTGGGTGGCTGGTTTTGAGTGATGGAAGTTGTCTGGGTGGCTGGTTTTGTGTGATGGAAGTTGTCTGGGTGGCTGGTTTTGTGTGTGGGTGGCTGGTTTTGTGTGATGGGAGTTGTGTGTGTGTGCTGGGTGGCTGGTTTTGTGGATTGGATTTGCTGAGCAGAGAATGGGTGTGTGTTTTGCAGGTATGAGATGCTGCTATGAACTTTTTTCTGTACTATTCCAGTTTTTTTAAGACTCCCTCTTCCCTGTCCTTGTTTACCCTGGGCTGCCTATTCGCTGGTGATGCAGTGAATGCAGCCTGGCCCCCCTCTATGCATGACCTCACCAGGAACCAGGCAGCTCAGTGACAACTTTCTGATCACTGTAGTGCTGGTTAAGAAAAGGTCCACTTTAAACAGCAGTAAGCAGACAGGGCTTCATATTCTGCTGATAACCCCCCCCCCCTTTACCTGCCATTTACTGTCATCTTCTCTCTCTGCACACAAATCACATCCCCTTCTGCTCTCCTACAGCTGCTGCGGGCAGGGGAGGAGCTGTGGAGGGAGGAGAGGGGGATTTTTGTTCTCCTAATGCAAACGCCCTGTTCCACTGCTCATTTGAGAACACAGCTCAAAGCTGACACACAGTGACAGTGGCACCTCCTAGTACCCCCTAATAACACCCCAATAATCAGTGGTACCTGGGGCGGCCTGCCCCCCGCCCCTCCCCTAAGTACCTCACTGGAGCTCTGTGATATGCTCACACACAAATTTTGGCGAATTGCCAGCAAGTACGGTGCTGCTCGAAGGCAGTGCAAATCCTTATAGAGAAGTAATTGTTAAACTATTCAGAGAACACCGAACAGCAGAGAAATGTCACTGAAATGGCCTGATGTTCGGTGGTTTCATTCAGCAGGTTTATTCAGGCGAACCCCATAGGTTTCAATGTTAAAAATATTCCCGTTTTCATGCAATATCTAATAAACCGTTTATATTTTAATCTGCAGTAAAAAGTCTCTTTGTTTATTGATTTTTTTTAGAATCTCTTAGTAATTTTTCAGAATTTTTTCTGCAATTTTTTTTTTCCTTTTTTGAACAGCGTTTTTTTTTCTGTAACAGACCTTTTTATTATCAATCATAGGACCTGATATGTAAATTCCAGATATTTTCGTTCAGTAGTTTTTTTGAAAACAGCAGGCCACGGGTTTGCGGCGGCGGCATTCGGCGGCCGACTCCCTGCACTTCGGGGACACGAATGGTGAATTCACTGCAGGGTGGGGAAATTTGATTCCCTGAAGTGTAGGGAACAACAGAACACCAAAATGTTGGCATCATTTCGGTGCTCTGTGAGTAACCCCTTTAATGGTGGGGTTTTTTGCCGCCCCCTGGAAAGTGCCGGCCTAGGCCTTGTCTACCCAGGACATACTTGAAAATTAGTGAAATCTCAATGTATCCTTCCTGGTAAAATACTTTGTAAAAGTAAAATTTTTTTTTTTTTAGGGCGTCACCTTAGAGGGTGGTGTCACCCGGTGCGGGCCGCCCTCCCCTAAGGACGCCACTGCCTGTACGGTCGATCGCCTACACATGGGGTCAGGAAGGAATTTTGTTCTTGTGACACCTTGGGTTATTCAGAGAGAGGTGAAAACCAGGAGAAGTGGCAGGAGAAGAGAACAATCTAGACCAAATAGCCGATTTGGAAAGTGAGATAAATGGGAGAATATTTCTGGTTTGGCTATTTTGACCTAGACTTTTCTCTTCTCCAGTCATTCTCCTGGTTTTCACCTCTCTGAATAACACTGCTTGTTAGGACAATATCCAAGTTTTCTCACCTTCTGGAGTCACAGGGGTCAGTATCCTTTGGGACTGCATCTCCCATGGTGTTCAGCCACACATTAGGCTGGCTGAGTGACTGAGCGCAGTGGGAGATGTAGTGCCATAACATCTGGACGGCTGAGGTTGCTGATCCCTGTTGTGCACCATAAGGAAAGCATCTTGTGGACATGGATTTTTACTTAAATATTTAAATTTACTTTTGGCTCTTTGTTGTTTTTTCCATTAAATCTCATCTTTAAAGGTTTTTAGAAATGCAGACAGCGAGGTATAAAGGGTTAATATGTGGTCAGCGGTTGTGCTGCTGGTTGTATGTACCATTGGAGGATGCTCTTTTATTGCATATGTCATAAGGGATCACTAGAGGAGACGTTTCCTGTGCTGTTACTGTCCAGCCATTTATTCCATCAGTGCGGGTCTTGGACACAAACCAGAGGGAACAACACTATGAGGAATGTGTCCAAGAGTAGGGATGAGCCGAACACTCCCCAAGTTCGTTTCGAGCCCGAACCCGAACTTCCCATTTGTTCGGGACCGAACCCGAACCCCCATGCAAGTCAATGGGGCTGAAAATTCGGTTTTTTAGAGTGCCCTCCAAGAGGGCATATATGCTACATATTTGCCATAAAAGGTGTATGGGGGTCCGGGTAGTGCCCTGGGGACAGGAAACAAGGACAAAAAGTTTTAAAAAAAAGTTTTTAAAGGGACTGAGTTTTCCATGAAATAAGGGTTAAAAATAAAAACGAAAAATTCCTTCAAATATTGTGCCTAGAAGGTCCCCATAACCTGCTCGTGAAGTGGCGGATTTCTAGGATGTATAGAAACACTTAAAAACAAAAAAATTACGTTTCATATGACGGTAAATGCTTTTCCTTTAATCTATCCATAAACAACTGCTTGGGGCGGCAGCCTGTATGAAAAGACATTTTAGGACGCGCAGAAAAAGTTTAGTGTTTTTTTTGGCTAAATTATTGTGAAACTTATGCAGGCTTTGGATGAAAGTAACAATAGGTGCTTTAAAATTGGGATTTTAGCGTCGGCAACAGTGCCGTCACACCGTAACCCCTCTGAGGATATGAATCTGATACAGGCGTCAATGGCAGTGCACCCAGATATTGTGCCTTTAGTGCCAGGCATGCAAGTACTATCATACAGTAACCCCTCTGTGGTATTGTGGAAGAGTGCAGGGGTGGACCATGTTGTCCTATATTGAAAAGTTTTTTATCTGTTAATGGGCGTCAGTGCACCCAGATATTGTGCCTTTAATGCCAGGCCATCAAGTATCATCATACAGTAACCCCTCTGTGGTATTGTGGAAGAGTGCAGGGGTGGACCATGTGGTCCTATATTGAAAAGTTTTTTATCTGTTAATGGGCGTCAGTGCACCCAGATATTGTGCCTTTAATGCCCATTAACAGATAAAAAACTTTTCAATATAGGACCACATGGTCCACCCCTGCACTCTTCCACAATACCACAGAGGGGTTACTGTATGATGATACTTGCTGGCCTGGCATTAACGGCACAATATCTGGGTGCACTGACGCCCATTAACAGATAAAAAACTTTTCAGTATAGGACCACATGGTCCACCCCTGCACTCTTCCACAATACCACAGAGGGGCAACTGTATGATGATACTTGATGGCCTGGCATTAAAGGCACAATATCTGGGTGCACTGACGCCCATTAACAGATAAAAAACTTTTCAATATAGGACAACATGGTCCACCCCTGCACTCTGACCTTGGTCACCCCTGCATTTATACGTCCAGCATTTTTGACGGACAGAATGTTCTCTCATTGTAATTTATTTTCCCTGCTACATCAGTGAAAAAAACGGACTGTGTGGCACTGGCCACTACCTTGTCGTCACAGTCAGTAAGTACGTCCGTACTGCACGGACGCACAGTCTGTAGAAAATGCGCTCATCTGACCCTTGCCTAACCCCTCTGTGGTATTGTGTAAGAGTGCAGGGGTGGACCATGTGGTCCTATATTGAAAAGTGTTTTTTTTTATCTGTTAATGGGCGTCAGTGCTCCCAGATATTGTGCCTTTTATGCCAGGTCAGCAAGTATCACCATACAGTAACCCCTCTGTGGTATTGTGGAAGAGTGCAGGGTTGGACCCTGAGGTTCAAAAAACTAAAATGATATAAATCTGGCACAGGCGTCCGTGCAGCCAAATATTGTGCCTTTCATGGCAGCAAGTTCCTTCACACCGTAACCCTTATGTGGTATTGTGGAAGAGTTCAGTGCTGGAGGTTTTGTGAATGCAGAAGAGGACATCCCCCTATCTATTCCATTACTTCAGCATCAGGGGATTGATAGCTGCTGATCCAGGACTGATTCATTTTTATAAATGTCAGCCGGTCTACAGAGTCGGTGGACAGACGCACTCTTTTGTCTGTGACAAAACCCCCAGCGGCACTGAACGTCCTTTCGGAAAGCACGCTAGATGAAGGGCAACCTAGTAGCTGCATAGCATATTGGCTAAGTTCTGGCCAGTGATCCAATCTCAACACCCAGTAAGCCAGTGGATCATCTGCTGGAAAGGTATCCAGGTCTGCCCTTGCCCCTAGGTAGTCCTGCACCATATGGTGAAGACGCTGGCAATGGGTGCCTACATTTGACGTCCTTGGGCGTCGTGGACTAAAAAAATTTAAAAAAGCATCAATCAAGCGGCCCTGGCCTTCACCGCTATTCCTCTGATCACCTGCAGCCTCAGAAGCACGTGTGTCAGCACTTGGTAATCTACCAGTGCCTGGAAAGGTGTTACACAAGTGTCGCTTTAGAGCGTCCTCAAGTTTTGTCATCCTGTGCTCCCTCTGTGCAGGCAGGATGATCTCTGCAACTTTCCCCTTGTATCGTGGATCAAGAAGGGTTGCCAACCAGTAATGATCCCTCTCCTTGATAGCACGAATCCTGGGGTCCTTTAGCAGGCTTTGCATCATTAAGGAGCCCATGCAGCGTAGGTTGGAGGTGGCATTAGCTGCCGAGTCTTCCTGGTCAATGAGGATGACCGTATCGTGCACTTCCTCCTCCCAGCCACGCACAAGCCCTTCTGTTTCTGGGCACACAAAACCCTCCCTTGAGGAATCCCCACTTTCAATGCCCCCACTACTTAAATAGTCCTCCTCCTCCTCCTGTCTGATCTGAGTAGGACCCGCTGGAATGCTGTCTGCGGAAAGACTGGGGCCTTGAGAGCAAGGGAAGGCCTCCTCTTCCTCCCGCTGCTCTGCCTCTAGAGCCACATCTATAATTCCCCGCCGAGTGTGCTCCAGCAGGAACACTAAAGGAATTGTGTCACTGATGCATGCACTGTTCCTGCTCACCATCCTCGATGCCTCCTCAAATGGTGACAGTACAGTGCATGCATCCTTGATCATCAGCCACTGGGGGGGGAAAAAAACCAAGTTGACCTGAACCTGTCCTTATGCCATACTCACACAGGTACTCGTTGATGGCCCTCTGCTGCTTGTGCAGACGCTGCAGCATTGCTAATGTCGAGTTCCACCTGGTGGGCATGTCACAGATCAGACGGTTTGTGGGAAGGTGGAATTCTCTTTGAATTTCTGCCAGGCGAACGCTTGCTGGGAATGACCGTCTGAAGTGGCTGCAGACTTTTCTGGCCTGGATGAGAAGCTCTGGCAGCCCTGGGTACTTGGTTAGGAAACGCTGTACCACCAGATTTAGGACGTGTGCTAGGCATGTTACATGCGTCAATTTACCCTTGCGTAGGGCGGAGAGAAGGTTGCTGCCATTATCGCAGACGATCATTCCCAGCTCAAGCTGGCGTGGTGTTAACCATCTCTGCACCTGCCCCTGCAGAGCTGAAATAATTTTTGGCCCGGTGTGGCTCCTGTCCCCTAAACAAACCAGCTCAAGCAAAGTATGGCATCTTTTTGCTTGAGCCATTGCGTACACCCTGTCAGGCGTCGGTTTAACTGCCACTTCGCCAGGGACAGAGAAGGAGGAGGTGGTGGTGGTGGTGGAGCAGACAGACCTCATACAAGCAGCTTTCTGGAGGCGTGGTGGATGAACAAGCTCCAGCACAGAGCCCGTCTTGGATCCCTCCCAGCTGTGATCAGAGTTACCCAGTGTGCCGTGAAGAAAATGTAACGACCCTGTCCATGCTTGCTGGACCACGTGTCTAAAGTCACATGCACCTTGTTGCTGACTGCCTTTCCCAATGACTGGGTAACATTGTCTTCCACGTGCTGGTATAGTGCTGGAATGGCCTTGCGTGAAAAGTTATGGCGTTTTGGAACCTGCCACTGTGGTACAGCACATTCAGCAAATTCACGGAAGGGAGCAGAGTCCACCAGCTGGAAAGGCAGCAGCTGCAATGCAAGTAATTTTGCTAAACTGGCATTTAAACGCTGTGCTTGGGGATGGTTGGGAATATATTTTTTCTTTCGCTGCAGCAACTGCGGCAACGTAATCCGACTGCGTAAAACTTCAGCTACTGGGGTGATGTCACATTGTGAGGAAGGACCTGCTGGTACATTCATTACTGTAGCATCATCCCTGTCAGTGGAGGTTGTAGGCAATGACATGGCAGGACATACAGTGTGGGTAGAGACAGAGGAGGAGGAGGAGGACCTATGCAAAGTTTTGCACCAACGGGATGTGTGGCACTTGTTCATATGTCGCCTCAAGCACGTGGTACCCAAGTGTCCGGTGTTTATCCCACGCTTCAGCCTCCTCTGACATAGATTACAAATAGCAACGGTGGGGTCTGCTGCACATTTCTTAAAGAATTCCCAAACAGCAGAGTTCCTGCATGTGTTCTTTGAGACAACAGCGCTCTGCACCAGAGCAGCTCTGACATCTGATGCCTTGGACTGGCTAGTGCTACGGTTGGTCACAGAGGATGTTGTGCCTCGTGTTTACTGTGCCTCCTCCTCCTCCTCCTCCTCCCCCTCCTCCTCACTTGATTCCTCAGTTCGATCTGGCACCCAGGTGGAGTCAGTGACATCATCATCATCAATGTCATCTTCACCCCCTATCTCCTCGTCACTGGAGCCAACTTGGCAGTATGCTGCAGCTGCTGGGGCAACATGAGTGCCAGTTATTTGTGTGTCATCACTAGCACCCCCTTCCTCTAGGTTGATTATACTCCCTTCCTCAGAGATTGAATCAGAACACTGTACTTGCTGCGCATCCTCAAGCAGCATGTCACTCTCATTGTAGTCAAACAATTCAGCTGACTCCTCCGTGTGTGTGATAGCGAGGCTACGGCAGGAGTAGCTGTGGACATGGAGGCTGCATTAGATGCTTTGGCAGCTGAGGTGGACTGTAAAGCACTAGAAGCCTGGCTGGCAGAGGACTCAGAGGATGAGGATGGCCTGGCTAGCCAATCCACCAAATCCTCTCTATGTTGCTGCAGGTTAATAAGACGGCCAGCACCAGTTATAAAGGACAAGCGTGCCCCTGCAGAGGATGCACCACGTCCACCACGACCAGAGGCACAGCCTCCCGACACAGGGGCTGCTTGCCCTCTTATCTGTGTCTGGGAGCGTCTGCCTGTCCTTTTTGTTCTTTCAGACATGGTGAGTGATATATAGAGTAATATACTCTGGTATAAAGATTTAAAGATCTCTGGTATAACTCAGTGAGACACACTGATAGCTGGCAGCCAGTGACAAGAGACAGATCACCTCAATTCACAAATGTTTTGTAGAAATTAGTGAGCCCTGAAATACAGAGTGGTACTGGATGTGTGACGAGACACAGATCACCTAAATTCACAAATGTTTTAAAGAATTTAGTGAGCCCCAAAAAAACTTGCTGGCTGTGTGACGAGACACAGATCACCTTAATTCACAAATGTTTTAAAGAAATTAGTGAGCCCCAAAATAATGCGTGGTACTGTTTGTGTGACAAGACACAGATCACCTTAATTCACAAATGTTTTAAAGAAATTAGTGAGCCCCAAAAAAACTTGCTGGCTGTGTGACGAGACACAGAAGATCACCTTAATTCACAAGTGTTTTAAAGAAATTAGTGAGCCCCAAAAAAAATTGCTGGCTGTGTGACGAGACACAGAAGATCACCTTAATTCACAAGTGTTTTAAAGAAATTAGTGAGCCCCAAAATACAGCGTGGTACTGTTTGTATGACGAGACACAGATCACCTTAATTCACAAGTGTTTTAAAGAAATTAGTGAGCCCCAAAAAAACTTGCTGGCTGTGTGACGAGACACAGAAGCTCCCCTTAATTCACAAGTGTTTTAAAGAAATTAGTGAGCCCCAAAATACAGCGTGGTACTGTTTGTATGACGAGACACAGATTACCTTAATTCACAAGTGTTTTAAAGAAATTAGTGAGTCCCAAAAAAACTTGCTGGCTGTGTGACGAGACACAGATCACCTTAATTCACAAATGTTTTAAAGAAGTTAGTGAGCCCCAAAATAATTTGTGGTACTGTTTGTGTGACGAGACACAGATCACCTTAATTCACAAATGTTTTAAAGAAATTAGTGAGCCCCAAAATAATGAGTGGCACTGTTTGTGTGACAAGACACAGATCACCTTAATTCACAAGTGTTTTAAAGAAATTAGTGAGCCCCAAAATACAGCGTGGTACTGTTTGTGTGACGAGACACAGATCACCTTAATTCACAAACGTTTTAAAGAAATTAGACCCAAAATAATGCGTGGTACTGTTTGTGTGACGAGACACAGATCACCTTAATTCACAAATATTTTAAAGAAATTAGTGAGCCCCAAAATAATGCGTGGCACTTTTTGTGTGACGAGACACAGATCACCTTAATTCACAAATGTTTTAAAGAAATTAGTGAGCCCCAAAAAAACTTGCTGGCTGTGTGACGAGACACAGAAGATCACCTTAATTCACAAGTGTTTTAAAGAAATTAGTGAGCCCCAAAAAAACTTGCTGGCTGTGTGACGAGACACAGATCACCTTAATTCACAAATGTTTTAAAGAAATTAGTGAGCCCCAAAATAATGTGTGGCACTGTTTGTGTGACAAGACACAGATCACCTTAATTCACAAGTGTTTTAAAGAAATTAGTGAGCCCCAAAATACAGCGTGGTACTGTTTGTGTGACGAGACACAGATCACCTTAATTCACAAATGTTTTAAAGAAATTAGTGAGCCCCAAAATAATGCTTGGCACTGTTTGTGTGACAAGACACAGATCACCTTATTTCACAAATGTTTTAAAGAAATTAGTGAGCCCCAAAATAATGCGTAGCACTGTTTGTGTGACAAGACACAGATCACCTTAATTCACAAGTGTTTTAAAGAAATTAGTGAGCCCCAAAAAAACTTGCTGGCTGTGTGACGAGACACAGATCACCTTAATTCACAAGTGTTTTAAAGAAATTAGTGAGCCCCAAAAAAACTTGCTGGCTGTGTGACGAGACACAGATCACCTTAATTCACAAATGTTTTAAAGAAATTAGTGAGCCCCAAAATAATGCGTGGCACTGTTTGTGTGACAAGACACAGATCACCTTAATTCACAACTGTTTTAAAGAAATTAGTGAGCTCCAAAATAATGTGTGGCACTGTTTGTGTGACAAGACACAGATCACCTTAATTCACAAGTGTTTTAAAGAAATTAGTGAGCCCCAAAATACAGCGTGGTACTGTTTGTGTGACGAGACACAGATCACCTTAATTCACAAATGTTTTAAAGAAATTAGTGAGCCCCAAAAAAACTTGCTGGCTGTGTGACGAGACACAGAAGATCACCTTAATTCACAAGTGTTTTAAAGAAATTAGTGAGCCCCAAAAAACTTGCTGGCTGTGTGACGAGACACAGAAGATCACCTTAATTCACAAGTATTTTAAAGAAATTAGCGAGCCCCAAAATACAGTGTGGTACTGTTTGTATGACGAGACACAGATCACCTTAATTCACAAGTGTTTTAAAGAAATTAGTGAGCCCCAAAAAAACTTGCTGGCTGTGTGACGAGACACAGAAGATCCCCTTAATTCACAAGTGTTTTAAAGAAATTAGTGAGCCCCAAAATACAGCGTGGTTCTGTTTGTATGACGAGACACAGATCACCTTAATTCACAAGTGTTTTAAAGAAATTAGTGAGCCCCAAAAAAACTTGCTGGCTGTGTGACGAGACACAGAAGATCACCTCAATTCACAAATGTTTTAAATAAAGTTGTAAACCCCCAAAAAACTTGCTGGCACAGTGACAAGACACACATCACCTAAATTCCCTGATATTTGGTATAAATGAGACCCAAAAAGACTTGCTGGCACAGTGACAAGACCCAGAAAATCACCTCAATTCACAAATGTTTTAAATAAAGTTGTAAACCCCAAAAAAACTTGCTGGCATAGTGACAAGACACACATCACCTAAATTCCCTGATATTTTGTTGAAATGAGACCCCCCAGACCCCCCCAGTAGTGTGGCAGACCGGCAGTAACAACACACACAACTATCTTCTTTGAAATCTCCTCTGAAATGCGTGCAGAAGCGCTGTGTGGAAACCTTATATAGTGCGCTGCGGGACTTAGCTCTGTGAGCCCATGATTGGGCAAAATTTACCCAATCAGGACTCTGAGCGGTGATTGGCATAGTGTTCAACCAGTCTTGCACCAGACCTGTGGTCAGGTGCAAGGCTGTAGCCAATTACGAGCTTCAGGCCAGTGGGAAAATGCATTGTGGGCGAACACCCGGAAATGTTCGGTGTTCGCAATCCACTCGAACAGGCTAAGTTCGGGTCGAACCCCGAACCGTCCGAACCCGAACAGCTCATCCCTATCCAAGAAGTGTATCAGCATGGTAGCATCTGTTATCGCTCTATAAAATGCAAGGTGTTCTGAGAAAACTATTAGCAAGACTAGAAAATGGGATTTATCCCTGACCCATTCACATAAATAGAAAAACAGGTGTAAATAGGGTTTTTTATTGTTATCATTTTTATGTGTCATTGTGTGACTGATGTTACTCTGTGAAATGCTGTTTCTCATCAATCTTGTGAAACGGTACGGAGGAGTTAGCTGACTGAGCGAGCAGCTGCTTGCCTCACCAGTGACCCGAGGCAGGTGACCCGTTCTGCGCCTGCGCAATGCGTCTTTACGTAGTTGAGGAGGGTGGCACCAATGCAGCGTGAGTGCCATTCCCAGCCTTGAGTTTGCTGGAAAGCACGCATGCTGCAGCGGCTGTCAGCCCGGTCCCTGCTCACTCACTCACACACAGAGGGGCCGGTGGCAGCGGGCAGCCTCCAGTGTGAGTTGTCTGACAGTCACAGTGACTGTTAGAGACAAAAGGCAAATCAGCTCCGCCTCCAAGAGAATTACAACAACGCACCACTCAGCAACAACACAAGACGGCCGCGTCGTCGGCAGCTGCCGGCCAGGCAGTGCGTATCCCACAGGCCGGCCCGCTACCAGCCCGCGGTTTCTCAAATTGATGATGCTGCATCTTGTGAAATGAAAAAACGGCCCATAGATTGCAGAAGCCTACCGGGATTCCAATCCGGCCCTGCCCATAGGTCTGCGCAGAACGACGAATCGGAGTTGCACAGATGCATAGATCCCATCCATAGGCTGCTTCACTGAGACCGCTTGCAATCGCAGGAGTGACGTTAGAGAGAGTGATGTTAGCAGGCTCTCTGCGCAATGACGTCTTTAATGACCAACAGCTTCAAAATCACAGCTGCTGGTGACGCTGTGTTGGGTGGAGGGAACTCCTCCACTTCGCCCAGTGTTTTCACCCAATTGGGGGAGAAGTGGGGCACTCCTCACATCTTGACCACTGTAAAACAATAAAGTTGTCAGAATGAGTAGAGTGCCCCTTTAAGATCATCATTTATGTAACACGAATGGTTTCCACGGCTCTTTAAGAATGGGGAATATAGAATTACGAAAATAGCTTTTGAATCAGAAAACGTGAAAAGCATGGGAATTAAGCAAGTGCTGAATCTATAATGATGTGGGAGAGGTAGGTGAGGATAGGGACTGGTCAAGAAGGTGATAAAATAATCTGAAAGGGTGGGTTTTGAGAGATGTCTGGAAGAATTGAACATTAGAGGAGAGTTTAATAGGGCGAGGTGGGTCATTCCAAAGGACCAGTGATGCTCTTGAGAACTCTTCACTCACACCTGGCAAGGCTTTTTCTGAGTAGCCCAAGTCAAAGCATTCCTGTAGTCTTCCACATATGGACAGCCATGTACAGTTACCTTAGAGTATGTCTGTCTATGTATATGTCTCTATATGTCAGTCTATATGTCTGTCTGTCTACATGACAACACTAAACAAAGACAGTTCCCTCATAGTCTCAGGGCTCAGTTTCTCTAGACCAGTTTTTTCCAAACCTGTCCTCAGGTTCCTCTAACAGGCCAGGTTTTAAGGATCAGCTCAGGGAAATGCAGACTGAATCCTGCAATCACTGAGCAGCAAATCATATCACCTGTACTGTGCTTCACATATCTGGCAAACCTGGCCTGGCAGTGGGTCCTGAGGAAACACTGGCCTAGACCAACCCTGGTCCTCAGGTCCCCTAATAGGCTAATTTATATGTATAAACCATAACAAGAAAAAAAGTGTCATCTGCTCTTGTTTCTATATAATTCCCTGTGAAACAAAACACAATCAGAGGTTTTGGTTTACTTGAATGGCCATTGAAGTTTAAGCTCACCTGCTCAAACCAGTTCATCTTTCACTCTGGAAGCTCTGTGAAAGCCAAAGAATTTGGCAACAAAATCACATGCTGTATGTAGGTTTGATTTCACCAGACATTGTCACTGAGGGTTTGCAGTTATGCAGCTACGCCAATATCCCATCAATATGTGTACATCCATGTATAAATTTCTCTATGTTTCTATGTAGCCACGACGGCCGTGTGAAGTGTTCATCTGTTAAAGCAGCACTGATTAGATAAGACTACACGTTAATCTGCCATGAAGAAAGTCATCCAGGTAATCATTTTGCTGTGCAGATAAAATCCGGGTGCAATTTTACGTCAAATCTGCAGATTTTAGGTTTTAAGCAGTTTTTTTTATAATGATTTGTGCAGCAAATAAACCATTAAAGGAACACTATTAAAAAATAGAGGGCTATATTCCCTAGTTGACGCTAACATGGAGACGGTAAGCAGGATAATGTGCGCTTGCAGATTTTCCCTTATCGTCTCCTTGTTAACGTCGTATTCAGGGGAAGGTGCTATCTCAGCACCTAGCCCCAGAATGCAGCACTAACCTCCCTGATACTCACACCACGTGTATCTGCTCCTGGAGTCCATAGGGTCGGATCGAGCCTCCGGTTTCACTGTGGGATGAGAGCTGAGTATGTGATTTTTAGGGTGTTTTTCAGCTGGTGCTGACTGGCTCAACAGAAGTGGAATCAGTTAGCCGCAGCTTCCGGCTGTGAGTAACTTTTCAGTTAACCACAGCTAGACGTAATTAGCATTAGGACTTTGCAATCCTAAGGCTATTAACACTTTCCGCTCCCCATGTTAAGCATTGGAGCGCAAAGTACAGTAAGCTTGCGCTGAAAAGCGCAAGCTCTGAATCCCTAACTGTTTTTTTTAACCCGTTAGTATTTAGATGGTGATATGGGCTGAAAACGCTAGGGCCACTTAACCTAGCGTTAACGCTCACACGGCTGAGCGCTAACTTTAGCATTAAGAATGTAATAGGGCCCATATTCTGCAAACAAATAAGGAATAGGCACTCAGCATACCAACAAACCTTTGGCTTCAGAAAGTCCCATGTAGGGCTGAAACGTTGCCAATTTTTCCAATAAAGCTGCAGATGTTGGAAGACTGAGTGCTTGTGCCTTCTTTGCTTACGATCTAGCGTAATACAGTTTGTAATAGACTCCACATCGACAGATATAAATACAATACAAAGAGTGGCACAAAGCAGTTAAATTTTGTTCTAAAAATGCTTTGTGTCTCGCAATCATATGATTCATGTGTACGATGCACCTCAGTGCACCACAATAAAAGATCTTATAAGGCTGAGGAATATCATAAAACTGGCTGGACTCCAATAAAAAAGGAGTTTATGTGCTTGACGCATTTCGCCATAATTAGGACTTCATCGGGAGCTGCTCTAAAATGTGGAATATGCCTCGCATGGTGGCTAATCGCTGGAAAATGGAGACGAGTGTGAGTTTTTGTGTAACAGAAAACCTTTATCTTATTAACCATTACAAAGAAAAGAACATTAACACTATGGCTAATTGAAATATTTAGGAAATGAGTGGTGCGTGGAATCCGTCTTTAGTTTAGGATTAATAACGTCTCATATCGCCTCATCTCTCCGCAGTGAGTTCTGTTATTCCTTGGAATTCATTCCAATCCGCACGTGAACAGGAGAATGCTACAACACAGCGGCCCTAACTCTGCACTTCAGACGGCCTGAACACATTATTCATTAATATACTTGTATATATGGTGACTGGAATATTTTAGCATCTGCACTTGTATTCTGTTTTTTTAATTTAATATTAATTCAAAGTGGATGTTATTCAAATGCTACATGAAATATATTCATATGACATCTTTGGAAGTCTCTGAGTAATGCTTGTTGAATAATTACCAGTAGTCTATCGCTTGATATATCGCATGAGCCATGACCAGTCAAGAGTTTATGGGCAGTTTCGTAGATATGGGGCAGCTCAGTAAAAGTCCTGAAAGCGAATGGGGTGTGGGTATGAGGAGATGAGAATAGCAGATCATTGGAAGATCGCAGTTGTCATCTTTCCCCATTCCACCATTCCAGCCCTGGCCCTCTGTATTCTTTATGCCTTGCGTTTCCCTTATGTTTCTGTGTGTTGCTTTCCCTGGATTGCAGCTCAGTGGTTAAGTGGCTCCCTCGTTAGCTCTCCTGTTGGTGATGTGGGCTGATCACTTCCCTATATATTGCAATGGGCCCTTATCCCATTGCTCTTGCATTTTGGTTCACTTTCAGTTCTGATTCCTGCTGAGTGTTTGTTCCTGAGAGCTCCCTGCTGTTATTCTGCTAAATTTGTATGGTCTTGTCTCCTTATCGGTATGCTGTTTCTTTAGTTAGTCCAGGTTCTACAGTAGTTCATCATGTCCAGTCATTCCTGTGTTTTTAGTTCTAGTGTTTCTCCTTTGTCTGGTTTTGTTATATGTCTGATCTGGTTCTAATCATTTTGCCTTGCTGACTATTCTCCCGGTTCTGGATCCCTGGCATCTGGTTAAGGTATATGTTCTGGTTTATGACTCCTTGCTTTATCTTCTTTTTTTTTATTAAAATTCAACAGTTTTTATTGGTTTTTCCAACCATTCCTTAGGTGGTTGGCCTGATTGAAAAATGGATTGAATTTGTTTTAGCATTTTAGAATGAAGGTCAGGAAAGGTCTTATAATATTTAGCTGAGAATCCGTCTGGTCCCAGAGCCTTACCGTTCGGAAGCTCTTTAATGGCCGAAGTTAATTCTAGGAGGGAAATAGGTCTGATCAACTTCTGTTGTGCGTCAACAGATAAATGCGGTAAATGCACCGGTTTAGGAAGTTAGACACGTCGTTAGTTGTTGGTTGAACTTGAAAAGAGTCAGTATCATTGCTTAAATTATAGAGAGAGTTATAGTAGTCCGCAAAGCAGTTCGCTATCTGTCTGGGTTGATGTTTGGGGCATCCCTCTTTGTCGTTGATCTGTGCAATGCGAGATTTGCCTACCGTCGCCCTCAGTTTGTTGGCTAACATCCGACTTGCTTTGTTGCTGTAAACGTAACATCTAGCCTTCAGTCTTCTAGTGACCCACGCAAAGTCTTTTTTATCCAAGTCAACTAGTTGACGTCGTAAATCAGTCACTACGGCCAGAGATGTATTAGATTGGAGTTGTTTATGGGCCTCATCTGCTGTAGCAATATGTTTTAAAAGGGAAAGTCGATGATCTGCATTAGTCTTTTTCAATCTAGCCCCCCATTCTATTAAAATGCCCCTGACTACCGCCTTGTGTGCCTGCCATATCGTGTTATCTGACACTTCAGGGGAAACGTTTTCCTTGAAATAATTAGTGATGGCCTGCTGAACCTCATCCCTAATCTCCGGTCGGGACAGTAAGGACTCATTTAACCTCCATGGGGCTCTGCCACAAAAATCATAGTTATCAACCCAACTTAGCGAAACCGGCGCATGATCCGACCACGCGATCGTTCCAAGAGAGCAGTCCAGCACCTGCGCCAAAAGTCCCCTCAGACAAGCACATAGTCTATCCTAGTGTGGACATCGTGGGCTGTCAAATAGAAGTATTGACCCACTTCTCCTGGATGCATCATTCTCCACACATCCAAGAGCTGGTGTTCCACAAATAAGTTTGCATTCCTGGAACGGGCCGCTTTAAGTTTCCGGGAAGCTCGGGGAGGCTGATCCAACGACAAGTTGATATCTCCACAGATTATTAAACGACCCGAACAAATCTTCTGAGTCCTGAGCAGCACTCGGTTCAAAAATGGATGTTGAGATTCATTAGGACAATAAATGTTCAATATCGTGTACACAATATGATTAAGAGAGCAGACAAGAATGATGAATCTGCCGTTGGGGTCAATTACTTGATGAATTAGTTGGTAGGCCACTTGATTATGTATAAGGATCGAGACCCCCATGGTCTTCGTGGGAGACGTTGCATGAACCTGAATTGAGTAACTGGGGAGGTACAATCGTGGAGAAGCGCCCCTTATAAAGTGAGTCTCTTGAAGACATATCACATCAGGATTTGTGCTCTTGATATCCGTATATAATGAGTGTCTCTTATGGGGAATGTTCAATCCCTTGACGTTTAAAGAAAATAGTTTCATGTTGTAGTCCTAACTAAGCTGGGGAAACACCATCTCTGTTATCATGCCGCAGGTATTCCAGTATCGGTAAGTAACACCGCTATCGTGGAGCTGGAAGCATTTCGCCAAACAGGGCCATACAATGTTAGGACCGAGACTCGCAGGTGCCGTAGCTGTCGCACCGTAGTGAGTGTGAAAATGAACTCAATCCAAACTGCAGTGTGAGGTGAAAGAAAATATTAAGGAAAAAAATGGGAAAACAAATGCGGAAAAAGTATCAGAAACATCTGAGACATCAAAAAGTAAAATGTCAATAGAATGTGTGCACAGTGTGTGCCAAATATGTACAATTCCAGAAAATTCCTTGAGCTGGAGTAACATCCCAGCTCACCCTGGTCTCTCAGGGGGAGAACTAAGGGGGAGAACCGTGTCCGCTCAACCATTCAAACGAGCTTCAAGCTTGTGTCAGGCCCGCTCGGCCTCTTTGTCAAGGCCTGGATTCAAAACCTTCCCATCGAAAATAGACCGGGTAAGATACTGGCTACCTTACTGAAAAAGCGCCGACAGGTGGACTACATCCCCAAGATTAGGCTACCATCTGGTCACTGCACTCCACACCCGGATGAGATCACAAACGCGTTTGCATCTTACTATCAAAACTTGTATGACTTGGACTTGTCGGAGGGTCAGGGTCCCTCCGCAGAGGCATTAATAGAATATCTTAAAGATAAGATACATACCACTTTAACTACGGGGGATAGGGAGGCCTTAGAGGGTCCCATTACAGGAGAGGAATTGGCTGCAACCCTGAAAATGATGAAGAATGGGAAAAGCCCGGACCGGATGGGCTCCCTTCAGAATACTATAAACATTTTTCGACTATACTACTACCGAACCTGTTACGAGCATTGCATACGTTAGGACCCACAGGTAGATTTCACCCGGCCACCCTAGCGGCAACGATAACAGTTATACCTAAGCCGGACAGAGACCGTATGGACTGCAAGAATTACAGACCAATATCATTACTGAATGTAGATACAAAGATCCTGGCCAAGCTCCTGGCTGAACGACTGAAGATCTTCCTACCTACCCTGATAAGACCGGACCAGGTCGGTTTTGTTCCTGGTAGGGAAGCCAAGGATGCCACAACTAGAGTCCTGAATGCACTCACTTTGGCTCATAGCTCCAAGAAGGAGTTACTGCTCTTTTCGGCCGATGCCGAAAAGGCATTTGATAGGGTCCGATGGTCCTATTTATTTGAGGTCTTGCGACAAATGGGTCTCCCTGAGGGATTCTTGGGCTTGATTTCTGCTTTGTATTCGTCTCCGTCGGCTCGGGTTCGGATTGATGGCGCTCTGTCTCGCCCCATTCGAATTTGTAATGGGACGAGACAGGGCTGTCCGCTCTCCCCGCTACTATTCGCACTTTACCTGGAGCCCCTGCTTGAGGCTGTACGCGGAGACCAACGTATTCGGGGAATCCGGGGTCATAGACTTACACATGTTGTATCGGCGTACGCGGATGACCTCATGTTTATGTTATCTGATGCTGGCTCTTCGCTGCCGGAGGTTCTTCGCTTGATGGAGGAGAATGGCCGGTTCTCCGGATTCAAGATCAATCAGGAAAAATCGGATCTACTCCCCATTAATTTACCTACCCCGTTGCTTAGATACATGCAAACTCACTACCCTTTTATATGGTGTACTGACAAGTTGAAGTATCTAGGGATATGGATACCATCTTCCCATTTGAGGCTATATGATTGCAATTACAAACCTATTCTAAGTTCCTTTGAGAAGGACATGGCGGGCTGGACAAGTAAATTCATATCTTGGATCGGCCGGGTCAACGTGATCAAAATGAATATTATGCCTCGATTACTCTATATCATGCAGACCGTACCCATTCAGCTACCACAAACGTTCTTTTCTCTTTTTCGCTCATCGGTACTGAAATTTATTTGGCCTAAAGGTAGGCCTCGCCTTAACTTCGAGACGTTATGCCGTCCTAAGACACATGGGGGGTTGGCGCTACCTAATGCTAAACTATACGCTTATGCTGTACATCTGACCCGCCTGTTAGACTGGTCCTCGGAGTCCCCACACAAGCTGTGGTTAGACCTGGAAGAGGCGATGCTGAATCTCCCGTTATGGGCAGCACCATGGATTCGTCCGAGGGACCTACCGGAACATATCCTTCCCTGGAGTCTTCCCCTTGAATCCTTGAGGATCTGGAGAAGGGTTCGCTTTTCTCACTCATTGACTTCCTCTATCTCACCTCTTCTACCACTCCGACATAACCCTGGCTTCATCCCGGGAGTATGCCAGGCCCTAACGAACAGATTTGAACTACCTGTTCGACTTACGGTCTCTGATTACTTGCGAGACGGGAACCCCCCGCCGCTCACGAGGACGGAGGAGACGCAGCCCATCACTTTCGCCGAACGTTTTAACTACTTACAAATCAATTCCTTTCTTACATCTCTGAAAGCAGGATACAGTCTCATGCGCCCACTTACACCTTTCGAAAAGTTTTTTAGACTGGGACTTCCTCTGTCCAAGGGCATTTCGACTATCTACCATTTGTTAACGAACTCTTCCAATGACACACCTAGTTTTCAGGGTAGATGGCAGGCACTTTTGGACCTTCCGGACACGGAGGACACGTGGAACATGACCTACACTTTGACGCACAGAAGTTCGCCTGCACTGAGATGTGCAGAGAATGCCTATAAGATCCTTTCTTTTTGGTACTGGACCCCGGATCGAATACACCGTATGTCACCTCAGACAGACCCAGTTTGCTGGCGGTGTTCACTGATGAAGGGTACATACCTACACATCTGGTGGGAATGTAGTTTACTCGTTCCCTTTTGGAAGATGGTACATGATGCTGTGGGTCAAATCTCTGGTCTGACGGTCCAATTTACCCCAGCCACATACCTTCTATTGCAATTCCAAGCCCCGATCTCGGCTATGCGCAAATCGGTGGCGATAAGACTTGTAATGGCAGCTAAACTCGCGATCCCACTATACTGGGGATCAAAGACAATTCCGTCTAGGAAAACCTGGATTGACAAAATTGAGACCTTGAGGGCCGTGGACCGCTTGGTAGCGCTGGACAGAGATCAAATTGCAGAATTCAGGAACCTGTGGTTCTACTGGGACGACTACGTATCCAATGGCCTGCGGGTCATTGCCCCACCTACTACTGAGTAGGATTCTCTGCAGACTTGATCCTGAAGAGATCGATTTCTAGAGGATTGAGCGAGGGTGGACCTGGTCGGTGCTCTGGGACGGTCTTCAGTTCGGGGTGCCATGTCATGTCGGACTTCCTTCCCACCTTAAACCCATCCCCCCCCCTATCCCTCACCCTTTTGTTCGTCTTCTTCACTTTCTTTTCTTCTCTCTGTTTCTGTCTCTATTTTCTTTCCCTACACTCTAATTTTACTGTGCCGCGCTCCTCCTTCTACATTATATATTCCTTGCTTGTTCACTGACGTTACTAACAGGGAGCAATGTGTATCAAGACTTAAATATACTGAAGATGATGGCTCTATATTTTATTTCGTGGTTAAAAACGGTTTGATATGGGTATATGGGTCAAGGTAATTGTATATATCTTGTGCTCTTAAGTCATTTTCAAATGTAATGTTCTTCACTAAGCATGTTAATGACACAATGTTAGTAATGGGGACAATCTGAGGCACATGTCCTGATCCTACATTGTCATAGATTTGTCTTCGTGTACTATTTTGTTTTCTTCTGCTCAATAAAATATTATTACACAAAACCTTCCCATCCATCAAAAAATAAAAACGTCATGAATGCCCTCGGTGCCCCCGAGGAGAAGCATCTAAGATTGTGTCTTCATTTGCACGTATTCACCCTATGCCATTCCGGCGACAGTTTTGTCGGAGTCGGACGGGGATCCTGTGGTGGAGTACTTTTCCCCGTTAGATTCCACAATTTCAGTAGTTTAAATCCCGAAGCCACGTTAGGAACAGCGTTGAGCACATTTTGGTGTCATATGAGGAGCTTAGCGGGGAAGCCCCATCTGTAAGGCATGTTGTGATTTTTGAGAATCTTGGTCACTGGGCTAAATTCCCGTCTCCTGGCCATCGTGGCCGCCGAGAGGTCGGGGAAAACCAGTATGGAAGCGGATGGATCTTGCAGTGCACCTTGTTTTCGGACCGTAGACATTAATTGCTCTTTGATTTTAAAGAAGTGAATCCTCACCAGCACATCTCGAGGTACAGAAGCTGCCAAAGTTTTAGGTTTGGGAACCCTGTGGATTCTATCCATGCAAAGGTCTCCAGAGGGGGTGGAAGGTAGCAAAAATTTGAACAGAGTAAAGGCATATTCATGTAAATCAGGCAGTTTAATCTCCTCAGGGATGCCCCTAATTCTGATGTAATTGCGCCGAGATCGGTCTTCTAAATCAGCCACTTTTAATTGGAGCAACTCTTGGGACGTTTTAAGCTCTTTGTAAGCGTCTACCAGCTCGTTGTGCGGAAGGCAAAGATCATCCGTTTAAGTTTCAAGTTGATCAGTGCGGTCCCCGAGTTCATGTATGTCCTTATGTAAATCCGCTACAATTGCTCTAAAATCTCCTTGTAAGGTGTCTCTGAGGTCCCCCAGTAAAGCCCTTATCTGACCTTGCAATGCAGGATACGAAGCGCTGGTGCCGGATTGTGTTGTTTCGTCTACACCTTCCAAGGACTGAGGTGAATGCGTCCCTTTCTTTGTCGCTCCGGGGGTCTCCAGGCACCGCAAAGCTTTCAGTGGCGCCATTACTGGGTTTCCCTGGTTATAGGAGGCAAACTTTCCGATTTTGTCGGGGTTCCTCCACGTTGTTTAGCTGCAGGGTGCTGTTTGGGCCAGCAGGCCAACGGAGCTCAGCTCACATGCGGCTCCTTCACATGGCGCTCGGACATGCCCCCTCCTTGCTTGATCTTGACTTCTCTATTTGGATACTCCTTGTCTGTACCGTTGGTATATGTATATTCCTGTCTCGTTTGTAGGTCCTTAGACTCTGCATGGCGCTGTTGTATTATTTTCCTTAACAGCAGATCCGGCTATTCTAAAGACCGGTCTTTCAGAATAGGGCTGCAGTTTACTGTGCAGGGTCTCTGGCAGGGGTGGACTGGGCCGGGGGGCAAGCGTCCCCCGGGCCGCCGCAATGCGCATCCGTGAGCTGTCTGAGTGATTGTTTATGACTGTAATGAATTATGATGTTTATATATTCACAGGCAGCACTCGCGACTCGTTTAAAGGGCAGGACAGCTTTCAGCAACACATCCAATAATATCACACTGATTGGACTCAAGGTTGGCTCACTCCTGGCTCCAATTAGCTCTTGGAGACGTCATTAGGCTAGGGGTTCACATACTTTTTCCACCCTGCACTGTGAATGTTTACATGTTATGTTCAATATATAAAAACATATAATGTTTGTGTTGTATTATTTTAAGCAGACTGTGTTTTTCAAATTGTTGTGATTTAGATGAAGATCACAGCACATTTTATGACCAATTCATGCAAAACTCCACGTAATCCCAAAGGGTTCACATACTTTTTCTTGCCACTGTACATGCAGGTTACAGGTCTAGAGTCAGAAGTAAAGAGGAGAATAATATTAATAGATAAGTAACATTAACTATACATAAGAAGGATAGCAGGCTAAGGCAGAACATACTAAGTATAGGGGGAAACTGCAGATCAGAACAATGAGACCATACAAGCAGAGAGTACTTAGGTTATATATATATGTATATCTGAGTCCTCAGAGTTATAGACAAGTCCTTGTAATCCAGGTAGGGTATACGTAAGAGATCCAGGAGGATAATAAGTCCAGAAA